>JAEUWP010000213.1:0-103119 GCA_018524725.1 Podaxis mareebaensis | reverse complement strand
GCGGAATCATAAATGTGGCCAAACCTAGCCCAAATGTAGGTATAACCCTGACCTTTATTGAAAAAAGCCTTAGAATCGTAACCGGATAACAGCTAACGTAGAGCGCCTGAAGAGTCTATAAAGACGAAACGGGTTGTGTTGGGCTAATCCCCAACACCGTTGTGCTCGAGCCGTCTTGCACTCTCGCTGTTTTTATTTCACCGCGTCCTCTCGACCACTCATCAACTTCAAATTCTAATGTGTAGCATATCAGAGCATGCATAATATGTCTACAACCTTCAAGAATCTTTGCTCTGTCTCCTCTGATTCCGACAGTGAAGAATCCTGGGACTTGGACAACTTGTCCAACAGCTGGTGACACCAAAGCGATGGGCACAATAGTTCCTCAGTCACTTGTAAATCTTCCGGCGCTGGGAGCAGCAACAACGCCAATGGGTCTGGCAATAGTAGTGGCTCATGCGAATGAACGAGCTTATTGACAAAACCGGTATCTCAACGTCCCGGCGCAGGGGAGCGGGCATTTCAAACGTGGGGTAAAAAACCAAGCAGGAAGTTCTTTGATTGTCCCGAGAAGTCAATGATGCAAACGGTGGGTTGGAATGAGAGATGCATTCTTGCCATTGTCGAGGACGTGTCATCTCACAGGGTTGGTGGAATGTGGGGAATGGGATAAAGAAGCAGATACTGTGGACGAAGACCGGAACGGCAATAATGGTAGCATGGCTGTCAATTCACGATCAGCGTGTGGCCGTGACTGAGCATTGGGTCAGGGCATTGAGAACAAGCGAATGGCTGGCGCACTCCTCAAGCTGAGCGAACAGCACATAGGGAATGACTTGAGCACTAAACTGAGACCTCCGGAATGACCTCTCTTGTTATTCTGATTTTATTTGCCCTGCTGGAGACGAAAGCGATAGGATTGGCAGGTAATCAAATGATATCAAAGCAAAGGGAGTCATTAAACTCGTCCGTGCCGAGAGTTGCTAGCTCTGCAATACAAGCCTGCTTTCCTTTACCAAGCTGGAATCTAAGTACATCTATGTTCGATGCAGCTTGATAGAAATCAAACCCATTATGATCCAGAGTGGGATCTGTCAAAAATAATGTGTGGTTCACGTTGGGGTCCTTGCCATCTGAAGCGGAAATCTCGCGAATAAGCCCATTATTCCATGCACCCTTCTCTAGAGTTCAGCCCATACATTACGCCTCGAAAAATGAATTATCTCACCAAGGAAGAAAACCAGTGCAGAAAGTGTACGAACCCGGTCGGCGCCTCATGTAGACCACTGAAGTCAAAATGTTCCAACTCGGCGACCAAACCAGGAATATTCATGTCAGTTACTTGGCAACATGCCACCCACCCAACTCGTATAGAGAACCTTGTCAACGAGCTGAGTATGCTCTCTTGTTCATGTAGTACCCCAACCCATTTCAATGCGGGAAATAGAAGATGGCGTAAGTCTACTGGGAAAATCAGCATTGCATTAATGTAAGCCACTGCAGACCTCACGGGGCTCCATCTGGGATGATAGGATCGCACGTTTGTGCCACTGGAGTGAGTGAACCGCAACATCATAGTGCACCGCGGGTTCGTTTAGGGAGAAAATCCCGGATCGGCGTGGATCCCTGAGAAAGTCCCCGAATGAAGCATGATAGAAATGGATAGGACTCTGATGGGCATCAGACATTTGGGGAATATGAAGCACAGAATGTAGGTTCTGCAGCGAGCGGTAGAAGGCGGTGCGGTCAAGGCACAGGAAGTTGGCTTGAACTTGAGCAGAGAGACTAAACTGAGGGTATACAATGGAAAGACCAAGGATGCGCATCGTAGTTAGGAATGTCTCCCTGGGAATATCCTGGATTATGTGGCGATATAAGAGATCGAGAGCGTGTAGTGGGTTAACTGCTCCGGGAACATCAAGGCCGCCAAGAAACCTCATACAGATGTCGAGTTGGCCAGCGGGATCACTCCGGCGCCTGTCACCTACAAACCTGGCAAGAGTCCAGGCGAAAGCAAAGAGGCCAGACGAAGCAGTAGCAATACGCCGCAACTGTGTCTCTGACGGCCAATTTCTGTCAAGACGGTCATGATACCTCTTTTGAATTTCCTGGAACGCTTGTCGAAGGACAAGGGATACGTCACGTTGAGCCTCGGTGTCGTCAATGAGGAGTTCCTCGCGTCTGCAGTGAATGTGGAAGTCCGGCTGGGCCAAAATGGATTTTAGATGCCATTCCGGACGACTACAAATCATCCAGAGGGGTCCATCCATCAATCTGGCATTGTCACTAATGAGCTCGATAAGTTCGCACTGCGCCTCCTCGCCTTTGCACTCATCCAATCCATCCAAGACTATTAAAAGCGGCTGTTGAACACAACTCGCATTCTTAGCTGCAAGAGCTTGGAACGGCTCGACGATGAGCTTCTTGAACTGAGAGCGCCGATTCTTCTCGAGGATTGTGGAATCGTCAGCGAGGGACTGCGTGAGGGCGTGCTTGTAGTCTGGGTACTGGATGGCAAGCTGGTAGGCAAGCGTGGGAATAACGCGATCCGGATCGTTGCGATGGTTCAGCCTGGAGAAAAAGAAAGCAGCACCAAGGTGACCTGCGGCTTTAAACTCCTCAGCAATTGTCTGTGCGACTGCAGACTTTCCAACTCCAGCGGGACCTAAAATCCAGAGTATTCTCCAGTGGCGCTGAGGGTCGGAAAACCAATCAGCTATGCGTCTTCTGAGACTTTCGCGAGTGTTCGGGTGGCATATTGGCAAGGGGTCCCGAGCAGAGGAGTCAACCTCGGCGCCGGGCATCCTCTTCTGAGCGAGAAGCTGTGTTACTGGAATGGACGTCAAGAAAAAAACGAACAATATAACAAACTAGAAGACGTACCTGTCCCGCCAGAATTGAAGACCTGAGATACCATGCTTGGGTTATTAATCACGAAATGATGTGCGTTGGAGAAGAAACCCGGCATTAAAGCGTCATCGGCTGGTTGCTCTGCGCAGTATCAGTCACCTGCATGGCAGATCTTTGTCATTTACGGACCTGTATAACTGTCCGTGCGGGTGGGACTGGGGTTGTTAACAGGACTGGATGTATTATCTGGTGTGGCTACGCTAGCAGCCGCCGCTGTAGGTTGCATCCAAAATGCACTCGAGACAAAGTCTGAGTCCCCTGCCGACGTTTGATACCGTTTGAGACGCGAGACGAGGGACGTTATCGTTTCCAAAAGCATCGATGGAGACAAGCTGGAAGCAGGAAGAGAAGTTGTCAAGTGCCTCGATATTAAACGAATCGGATGCTGTGTTTTGACAGCCGGAGCCGGTCAATGCACAATTCACAGCAGAGATAGAAATAGACTGATATGATCAGCCGAGTACTTATCGCAAGTTCCCCGCTTTTAGCTATCAGGCTTGCGCGAGGTGTGCGTGGACTAGTCAGGAGTCCATCCCTTAGAGGACGATAAGTTACCAGGGAATGAGGTGTCAACGTGGTGTGATAGCGATACATCCAGATGATACAATGCTGGAGTACTATAGGGCAGTAGATAAGAATATGTTGCCGAGGCCGGCTTGAAATGAGCGTAACGATATAACGACCGGGGGAGCCTTCAGCGGGGCGGCATCTATGATGGTGTCATGAAACCAATGTATCAGCAGGGGAAATGATGATATACCGCCGCGCCACGCCCGATGTTGCAATTCCTTATGATTAAAGCTGCCCCCCTTCAATGAGAATACACGTATAATGGGAGGAAGGGGGGGGTTGACTATGGATACAAGAACCAAAGGCGCGCACGTACGGTTTGTCATCGGATTTGTAAAACTGGTTGAAGGGCGAGTTTGAAGGGGCAAGAGAGGAAGAGCTGCTAGCGTTGCAGTGTGGCGCTAAGCAGTGACAGAGGTGTTATGTCACGTCCAAGGATGGACGAGGTCCGAAAGGAGAAGTGTTTACGTCCACAGACGTGGGATAGCCAAGTATGGTATTCAAGAAACACTTGTCTTCTTTTCGAAAAGAGAGGCGACATAGGGTGCTTGGATTAGGGAGTGTGTCGAGGTCCTCCGCATCAAGCTAGATGGCACTACAGACCATTCCAGATTTTCTGGCCACCAGCTCTACCGAGTGTCGTCGCCTTTGATCGCAGTATTGGTTGCTTGTTAGCTGTTCTCTTTCACCGCGAAGGGAATTATCGGATTTGCTGGAGCACAGAGAAAAAACAGTAGCGCGAAACATTCTTCCAAATAGAAGAATTAGCCTTGGCGGTTCGATCAACAAGCCGGTACACAAGTGTAAAGAGCAAGAGGAAGTCAAGAGAGGTCTCGCCAAGGATGTGATGGAAAAGTGAGTGGATTGCTACTCAAACTCCACGAGACACAAGCTCCCGTGCCGATATAGACATCGCAAGGATTCTGTGCTTGGCGTAACGGTGTTCAAGCTTGGAACTGTGGAACCTACGCGGGCTGCCAGGCCTTCAACGACAACAGCATCATCAAGGCCAGGCCAGTGGATGTCACTGTCATCAGCGACGCGTTCCAGAAGATGGGCAGAAGATGGCAAAAGCAAATCCGATAAGTGACTGTAAGAAACAAATTTCTGTGAAACCCATCATTGATCAGGGGAGCCGTCGGCTCAGTGACCACGTGACAATGAGACATTACGACAATGTGACGCCCGGCTTTTCCTTCCTTCCAACTCAATCTCACCTACAAGTTGGCGAAAAACCACAGCTCGACTCCCGTAAATGAACTCCTCCTCTCTGGCCTAACAGTCTCCTTCGGCGATGGTGTCTCTCAGAAAAACAGGGATCTATATGAACATCCGTCATCCAATCTCGAAGAAACCTTGTCCATCGAATCCCGTTTCTCTATATCGGACAACCCGGCGCCTTGAGCGTCCCAGTTGACACTCCACTCAAGTTAAATAGGCCCAGAAGTGCCGCTGCCTTGATTCCCCCACTGCACCATTTTTGGTATCGCAACCGGACATTCGACGACCTGGGTCTCGCATTTGTCAGGGAGGGATCTCGGCCCGTAGAGGGTTTTTGGGTGACCCCGATAGTAGTCATTATGGTCTTCTTTTTTTTTTTTCGCTCTCGACACCCCATATGCCAACGTCACCTTCCTATGTCGTTTCATCGATGCTACGTGAAATCGTGTTGACGTTCCCTAGTCCCAGGTGTCGCATTCCACTACTATGGAACACATAGAAGTAGGGGTTGTCGTTGTGACGTCTGCACAGACTGCAATTCTTGATACCATCGACGCGGTAAATACGACCGAGGATGGATTCAGCAGGTGACCCTTTTTTCAGCCCCTCAGGTAGTTGGTAGATTGTTCTCTATTCGAAATGCTTGGGAGACCCCCGGACACGCAAAGTCTACCTGTTGAACCTCCTGGATTCCCGCTTCCCTCGAAGCGCCTCATAAATTACAGTCGATCGCTTCTAGATCGGAGTTGTCGAAAGCGCTTCTTCCTCGCCATCAACACCATCACCGCCGGTAACTTCCAGAAATACCTCATCTACTATGTCAGTGTTGATCTCGACAACCACGGACGGCACGCATGCTGCAGGAAACAGTTGACGTTCACTGCATAAACACCCCGGTGGCCGCTCCCGTACAGACGGGCAGCCAATCATCGGATCACGGGTAGACGATTCCTGTCGGAGCTGCCGTTCGCAAGGCAGTTGGTGGGAACTTTGCGCTCATAACTATCACTTTAGCTCCGTGGTTCTGGATGCTTGAAGAAACGGGAAACGAGGAAGGAGATGGAGGATTTCATCGAGAAGCCGGGTTCGATCATGCCGTGACGACTTCCTTACCACCCTTGACACGCTGGCTGACCACAATCAATTTCGTCGTCAACTCGCAGAATAGACAAGACCATCTATCGGCGCCTGTTTTTGAAGCAACGTAGAATGCAAGTGCTACTGCCCCTTAGCGGGAGTGAACGCGGGGCCACCTGAGTTCGAGAGGCTACCCCTCGTTACGAACAAGTCGCCAGAAGCGATTCGGGTGCAGTCTGGCCAAGGAGACGGTGTATCCGATGCCTGGGACAAGGAGATGAACAACCCGTTACGAACATTAAACTGTTGGATTGCTTCACTTGCGAATGTTATCAACCGAAGATTGTACGGTTGCTATTTCTCCGTGTTGCCGATCTGTTGCATAGCTGAAAGCATTCAAACGGAACAGCGTGACATGACTCGAAGGGCTCTAAGAGGTTGCTAGCGAGGTACGTCATTGTGCAAGGGCAACACGGAGTTGCTTCTGCTCAGGTTGATATGGCAGAGGAGTGGGTGTGGAGGTGTCAAAGTTAAGAGTTACGGGATGAGAGGAGATGCCAGAGTGCCTGGATAAGAATACTTCGGTGGAGATAAGAGAACAATAAGGATGGTAAACACGTGCAACGACGAGAAGGGATGGTCGTGGGAAAGGATGACCTGATTGAGCATAAAGGGAGAAGAGGAGCGTTGTTGGCCATTGTCGATGCCTCCCAGACGAGGACATGACGAGAAATCCTCAAAAAATCATATTCCAAGGCCTCCAAACGCTTTCATTCTCTTCCGCTCTTCCTTCATCCGCAGCAACCACGTCCCCGGCAAGGTAGAGGGCAACCATTCCACCCTCTCAAAAATCATCGGTATCTGCCTCTCCGTCCCCTCACACCCCAACCCATCTGACCCCCCGCCCCAGGTCTCTGTTGGAAGGCCCTCTCGCCACAGGAACGCCAATCATGGGAGGAGAAAGCTCGCATCGCCCAGGCAGAGCACCGCAACCTCTACCCGGACTGGCGCTGGACCCCAGAGGCAAATGCTCTTGGAAAGAAACGCGCCCGCAAGTCCAAAAAGCAACACGACCATGCAGAAGACTCCTCCGTGGACGATCCAGAGTCCTCCTCCAGGCGCAAGTCAAAAGTCAAGGACAAGGGCAAGGCCCGCGAACGCTCCCACGACAGAGACGACAGAGACGAGGACCTCCGCGTTGCCAAGATCGCCGACCTTGTCAAGGAGGGAAAGACCGGTGCCGAACTCGAAAAGGCCCTCGAACAATGGCAGGCAACATTAACACCAGCAGATCCCAGACCCACCAAGAAACGTCGAATCAGCCGTAAACAAGACTCCCCCTCCGTGCCCTCTGCCACCCCTCGTCCCACAAATGACGCCACACATGCCGAGTCCCCCTCCCAGCCTTCCTCCTCGTCCGTCCCCGCACCCATATCTCCCTCTCCTACTACCCCTTCCGAGCCTCCTCGCATACACGTGTTCAGGCGCTCTCCCTCCGACCCTGCCCAAAATTCCGACCTCCCCCGTCTCACAACCCAATCCGTTTCCCTCATCACACGCGATGCTTCTCACACGCCCTCTCCCACACTTCCTTTCTACAACTCTCATCCTACCGTGGAAACCAACACCAACCCCTTGACCACCCTAACCTGGTCTGAAAATACCACCCCTGCCTCCTACCCTGCTTCTCAGCCCTCCTACTCACAGTGGTGGTCCTCCACTCCCTCTGCCCCTTCTTCGTCTCCGTTTGGAACGTGCTACGAAACTCCAGAAATAACTACGGACGGCCTGGGATACGAAGGAGACACCAACTTCGATCGAGAGTACGCTGAGGTGAGTATTCATTGCTGTAATTGGTTCCAATCCTCACCGTCTCTCCCCAGCAATTTCAACAAATACCCCAATCTCACAGTGACTCCGAAGATCGTCAATGGACGCGAAATGCCGGCAGAAATGGGCTCTGTATCGTTGTCAACGACCCCCTACGGGAGTGTAACGACTCTCCTATCGCCAGCTCTCCTCCCACCTTCCCTCCTCCCGTCGAAGCCGCCTCGCCTCCTGCTATTTCTCCACCCCCTAGTACCACCTTTTTCAACTCTGATGGTACTTTGTCGCCAGTCAATGCTGCCACCGCCTTCATCCCATCATCCACTTATTCGTCCTTGACCGGCTGGGCCGGCGAATACGTAGATCACCCGGGCGTGTCGTCACATCCGTCCGCGTCGACAGGATGGTTTAGTTCAAGCTGGCAGGGTCCTCAGCGAGCGTCAACGTCATGGGGTCAGCAGAGTGATATACCGGAAAGTTCTCGCCCAAACACCGAAAGTTCCCATCACAAAGCGCCTTATCTGGAACAGCCGTCCTTACGCCTCCAACTGCCGCCACCTGCCACTGTCCCGCATCAACTCGCCTCTACTTCACATCCATCCTCCGTTTCCCAGTCCCGATAGACCTAGACCCATCGCGTCGTGCTTCATTTGGAAACCAACACATCAACATCAAAAGAAATCGACTGAGTACTTTTTTTTTCTCGTCGGTTAATTGCGTCCTTCGTCTTCTCCCCGCACCCGCCTTGTTGCTTGTGCTTCCATGTGTATTATATTTGTTTTTCGCACTTCTTTTCGGTTCTTTCGGCAATTCATTCTACACTCGTTGCATTCGATTCCATCTGTACTATCTTTCATAATCCCACTGTTCACATTGTACTTATATATATCCTTTGGCTCTTGTGGCCCCTGCTATTTATTCTCGGTATATCTTTGTATTAGTATTATCAGTTTTGTTGCATTATTTTCTTTTTCTAATCTCACTCAATAAATGTTCCTCTTTGGATTAGCATTCCAATCACTCATCTCGTGTGGACAATCGGGGTTGTGAGGAATGGACACCGCAGTCTTCTCTCCGTTCCATTATCCACAAAGTTAACCGTCCGATGCATACGACGATACATGGATCATCCGCTTGGAAATTAGCTCTTGCTCGGACGCGCCACAAATTAAGCCTTGATAGCCCTCCTGCTACCCTGAGTTCCTATCATAACCCGTGAATTCCTCCGGTGCCAATCCCAGACTCTCCCGAATCTGGTCTGTCCGATGAATGGAAAATATGCACTCACGTGGGTAGCTTTTGCGTCGTTTAAACTTCTCACAACTGCAGCCGGAAAAAGGCCGTGAAAAAGAGAAGAGTCATACACATGGCAATCTCAACGAATTTACCTTCAAACATTCCTCCAAGACTTGCATCACAAGGCTCATGTTCCCATTCTGGATATCTATACACGCATATACAAGCCACAAGACTGCAAATCGCATGCTGGTATGCTGTAACAGACCTCAATCATAGTATTTGGATTAGGAGATACATCATCACTTATCCGCCCCCTCGTCCTTTCATGGGTAAGTACGGTCATGAACCTCAACCTCCTCATCGTTCTTTCGGCTCATGGATATATCCATACCCCATGTGTATACATGGGCACCATGTAAGGGGTCAGATGCTGCCAGCCAAATGAGAATAGACCAGCGGTAGGACGGTATAAAGGACTTTTTGGAGAGAGAAAGGTGGTGCCGCAGACTGCGCCAAATCGCAATGCAACACTTCAGAGTATTGGTTCTTTTCTTATCCCTATCCCTCGCTGCCTCCCAACAAATCTGGGATATCGTACGTCGCTTCTGTCCCACATATATCGGTTTGACGACTGTCAGTACAGTGGCAAACGACGTGGGACCGTTCGCGACTCTTCAGCTCCGTCGGTCCAGGAACGTCTCCTATCAACTTCACCTCTCCAGGGCCTATCGGAGATGCCGACATCTCAATTGACGACACTTCTGTCTTTCAAGCTATCGCGGGTTTCGGGGGAACGCTCAGTAAGCCGGTCCCTTGCCTTTCATAAACGTGCACTTATCTCTTCGGTAGCTGATTCTTCTGCTCTCACTTTGAACAATCTCAAGGTATTTATATTTGCCTTCGCGTCGCGCCGAATACTCATAATCGGAGGACAGAGCCGTTACTCGACGAACTATTGGAGCCTTCTCGAATACATGTTTGATCCTACGGATGGCGCTAATGCAGCCGGCCTCAACTATATACGCGTTCCAGTTGGTGCTTCTGACTTTTCAGCTTCGGGTATGTACAACGCCCCGGTACTTCATTCATACACCATGCCAACATGTCCGTAGTCTACAGCTTGGATGACACGAGTGGTGACACAAGTTTCTCGAAGTTCAACATTACCCGCATCCCCTCTTACGTCTTCAGCGTACTGAAAGACATCAAGTCCGTCAATCAATATGTCAAAGTTCATCTCGTACCGTGGTCTCCGGTATGTTCCCTCTCACCGAAGATGTCAGTACGTTACTAACACCCCCAAAGCCCGGTTGGATGAAGACGAGTGGCACAATGAACGGAGGATCAATACAACCCAACTACGTCGGCATCTGTAAGCCTCTCTTCACTCATCACCTCAATGTAGAATCTGAGTCAAGATAGACCCTCTGTATCTCCTGAAGGCCGTTCAAGGATTCGCAAACCAAGGAGTACCCATCTATGCTATCAGTATACAGGTATGTCGGTTAGATAACGTCACTGTGTCGAAACGTACTTCACGATGTTGTTTCACAATAGAATGAACCTCAAAACAGTAATCCGACCTATCCGACATGTACCATGACCCCCGATATTGAAGGTCAGATCGGTGCCGGCCTCAGAACTCTTCTCAACAATAACGGTTTCTCGGGCGTGAAAATTGTGGGCTACGAGGTATCCACCCTTCTCCTATACCAATTGCGGTCTTGTTCATCATTGTACTTATATAGCACAACTGGGATACAGCTGGTCAATACCCCGTTCAACTTGTATGGTACCCCCTATACGTCGTGATGCGCTGACCCCACCGAATTCTCACCGAGGGGTGTTTTATTTATAGATGCAAGCGGATGGAAACTCCTTCGCAGGAGTCGGTTTTCATTGCTACGCTGGATCTGTCTCGAATCAGAATTCCTTTCAAAATGCCTTCCCATCTAAAGTACGTATTTTTTTCTTGAAAGTTGGAATCGACCTCCCACACGATGGTTAGGAAATCTACTTTACGGAATGCAGCGGAACGTATGGCTCTGACTGGTGGAGTGATATTAAGGTATGCCTGCTCACTTGGCTGCGGCGCGTTTTTCCCCTTCCGTCTAATACATCTCATAGTGGTATCTTGACAACCTGTACGAACGCGCTTCTTGATCTCCCTGTAAGTGATCGCCCCTAACGCACTTAACGCACTCTTCCAGATGGGTTGGAAGCATCAGTCGTGGTTCTCGAAGTGTAAGCTTGTGCGTTGCTCATATCCGGAAAACAACGTGAAACGTGCTTGTAGGGTTTGATGTGGAATATTGCCCTAGACGGGAACGGCAATCCTAAACTACCAGGAACAAACAGTTGCGGTGGTCCAGGCTGTAGACCTCTAGTCACTGTCAACTCGGACGGAAGTTGGAGTGTTAACCAGGAGTGTTCGTTTTCATTTCATTTCATTCGTATTCCATACACACCCAAACATCACAGTCTATGCCATGGCACAAGCATCCAAGGCTACTAACCCAAAGGACAGTGGGGGTCCATTCGCTCAACGTATAGGAGTCAGCGTGGGAGGCTCGTTATCATGGGCACTGAGAGTATCTGCCTTCGTAACAGGCAGAGTCTCGTCAAGTGACTGGCTTCGCTATTCTATCGTAGTCCTGAACTGTAAGTAGGACCCAAAGGTCTTCACTCCTTAGGCATATGCTGATAATGCCGCACCCATCCCAACACTCACTTGCTGTTCCAGGGGACGATAATACCAGCGGAAATTGGAACCCAAATCCTGTCCGAGCAACGATTGAATTCCGGGGCGTACAGGTGAGCCCTTCAAATTTCAATGAGCTTTACCTCCTCGCTTAGCTGATATGCGATGTGCCTTTGTGCTCTGGCTCCAGGCAACTTATACGTTCCCGGTTGGTGTCACGACGTTGTGGTGGTTTGCGCCTGCCCCTTAGGGCTTTACAGATACCTCTAAGCTCAATATAACGATTGTCTGAAATATGTAATGAAATTGAAAGTCTAGGAAACTACTCGTGTTTCTTTCGTTCCTCCAAGTTTCTTCAGGGAATTCTGAAAAGCGCCCTAGAATGGACTCTCTGGCAAAACTAATACGCCGAACAGCAACCATAATTACTCAATCGGTACAGCATACCTTGAACACGAGGGGGTCTTCTTTTTGGAGCATAGGTCGGCTTAGGGGCGTGGCCGACCCTGTCGTTCGGCGTATCGGGCTCTGCTCATTTTTCAGAAATTACATATCTTTCGAAGAGACCGAATGTATTATTCTCTCTACACGGCATGGCTCTGCAACGAACTATGGCTGCCATCTGATCTAACACACCCCAAGGGCTGCCGTTGTACTTGGGAGAACATCCTGTGAAATATAAGTTGCTCAGGGTCCTCTCCTGTTATGGATCAGGGCGATATCAAAACAAACGCCCTGACTCTTGACACTATGGACCCTGCGTCGTTTCACAAGTCTTTCACCTTCGTTGGGGAAGCCCTTGACACGCAGCAGACTTTTTACCTCATATCGCAACGAGGAAGCCTGTATTTCGGCTATCCAATAGTCAACTGGCGCGTGTATCACGGTATGACTGTGTTAGACAATTCTGAGAACGCGACACAACGCTCTTCATTCACCAGCGATACAAATTCTGCATGCAGTTGCTTTCCCGCGGCGGGCTGCGCTAGAACCGCTGCGCGCATCAAGATTGGGTGTTACGAGAACATTGCCTCGTTCCTCCTTTCACCATCATGAGCTACTTTTTTCAGGTCGTATATAAACCTCTTGGTGAGCTTTACCTCGATATTCACCGCCCATCCGTCGACTTACTCTGTGCTGCAGTTAACAATGGCATCTTATTTGCGAAGCATCTTCTGGGGCCGTGATTCTTCCAGCACGTCCAAGTCGAGCAACCGACACGGTGACGCGTCGCTCTCCATCAACACCAAGTCGCACTCGCGCTCGCGCTCTGGATCCTCAACGACATCTTCACCAACAAAGGCCAAGCATCTCAAGTATCTCTATGCAGAGCCCGGGGCGGTTCCACCTGCGCCAATCCAGTCGACTAACCGTGAGCGGAGCAATAGTTTGACTGCTGCTCGTGCCAATGCGCCATCACCGTTGCGCTATACCTACGACTCGAGTGCTACGCGAGGAGGTCATCACGGACATCCTCATGTTCCGACGCATCATACTAGCCATTCGCTTGACGGGTCGAGTTCAAAGGTCCCCTTGTACCGTACCTCCAGTCACAAGGTCGGAGAACGACGTAAGCCCATTTTTTCCCCTTCCATGACCGGAATCTCATGTGCATGCAGCTGCCCTAACACAGCACCCGGGATTTAATGCTACCAATTCCTTCGGGAGCGTTCGGTCATCCAATCAATCCGTCTATTCAGCCAGCCACAGCCCCCATCGCTACGCTCCCTCGCGCAACTCAAGCTCCGGTAGTGTCGCAACGCAATCGACCGGCCACGAGCCCAAGTCGGTATTAAAGCACAACGCCCAAATTGGGGACCATTCAAGAAGTGCTCGCCGTACGTCATTATTCTCTTCCGTTTATCACCTTGTTACACAATCCTAATTCCTCGTATCTACCAGACGCACACGTTTCGTTTCAGAACCCGAACCGGCCAACATCAGTCCATATGCATCCGCTCCTGAGCTATGGTCGGATCCACCGTGCCCCTATTTCCTACGACGTCATCTTTCCGCCTTCCACTCGTACTATTGTCGACCGTCATACCCATTCCCCCATCCCCCCCTGTACCCTCACCCAACCCGCCACCGAACCTCCCACATACAATCGTTTTATCTTGAAATGTGAGAAGTTCCCTTGGGAGATCGTAGCAACAACCGGAGGCGACTCGTTAACTTCCGGGAGCATGAGTCGTGCATCCGGGAAACGGTTCTATATCGGTTCCTCATCACCTGGGAGGCCACGCTCGGGCTCCAGTAGCTCAAACGGGTTTCCAGAGGCAGTCACAAACCTCGATGTTCTCCACGCCATTCATGTTACTCTCTCGGCCCGTGTTACACAGGCGGAATGGGATTCCCTGGGAAGTGGAAGTCGAGCTCAGCGAAAAGCTACGAGAGCATACGAAAAACGATGTACAGATATGGGTGGAGGCTGGGGCGCTGGTGTACGCAGGGTCGACTTCTTGGGAGGTAAGACGAAGCTAGTTGGTATCGAGATAGCGTCAGAGAAAATAGGAGGCGAACCCGTTGCTATCGGAAAGCTCGTATTCTCCCGTCCTTAAGGTGCTTCATTTCTCTCTTTCTCCTTTTCTCTTTCTCTGGGGTTGCGTGTTCTATGTATGCCTACACATGCCTTCCGGGACATTTCCGTTGGGGTAATTGTACATCTTCACATAGTTACTTTGTGATTACGTTCGGACGGGGGAATTTATTGTTGGTTACATGTGTTTATTACGCTACCATTATCGTGTGAGGGAAGTGTCCGGTATTCTGATACGCTACAACGTGCAGGGATGCAAATACAATACAAATAAAGCTACAGTCCCATGGGATTCGCAAAAGCTGACGAGAGGGGGTGATGAAGAATGAGGTGGGTGATGAAGCAAACAAACCAAGTCCGGACGTTCAGGCTAGCAGCCGAATTGCTGGGCATCAAGAAAGAAATCATCGCATATAAATAAAGCAGGAGCTGCGATCGGGGCTTAGTTGAATTGCCATCACCTTAGTATGACCGCAAAGTAAGTCAACTCTCTGGAGCCGGCCGTCGGCTCGGGGTCCTGCCCATTGCTTGGCGCTGGTCATTACATCCCTAGGAATGTTGTACGTTTCGCTAGGGTCAAGAGGTGCGTAGTATAGGCCATAGATTCCCGTTAAAACATCTTGAACAGTAATCCCGGCAGTATTTTGTATAAGACGAGACCATGCCCCGGGCCCAACTTGAAGAGTTATCTTTGAAAGTGAGGGTGTGAACGCTGGTTTGATGAGATCCTGTGGTTTCAGGGACTGAAGCATTGGCTGCAACGATATATCTATGCCGATAATGGCATTCACTGTATGTACGTCCTAATGAGCACATCCGATTCACATAACCGAAATCGAGCGAAGTGCTCACCGGAGGGGCACTGATTGGACGTGACACCCGATGTAGAGACGGTCCCCCAGGATGACGCAGAGCTTGGGGAGCTGGGGACTGGAAATGCGGAAGTATAGGCATTCGCATACGGCATCATATTGTGTCAACCAATGAGCCAATTAGCTAAGTCAGGATGGGCGGGGGAGGTCGTGTAGAGCCTCATGGTAGTGGCGGGGCCCTTAAATAGAGTGCGCCGGCTGGTTAGCGCACACTCGAATCCATCGAGCGAATTGTCGCGGCTGTTGATAAAAACGGATTAGAAGGCGGGGGTGGAGTCACCCCGCCCCGCCCCTAGTTTCCAAAACCAGGCTACAATGCGCCTTCCAATGCGCCTTCCGCAAATTCCGCTGGAGCGGCATATCCATGATAGGCTAGGAATATGCGCACCGACGCGCAGTTTGATGGTGGCGTTGATGGCGGCGATGCCTTTATTAGCTTATAATCAACCGTGTGACTGTTGAAACCCTTGATGGATGTTGAATATTTGGCGCCAACAGCCCAGGCCTAGGCTAAGTTGTCAACAAAGGCTACTATGCGAGTACGCGATAAGAAACAACAGCTTCTTATGAGTCGCTATGACTCAGCGCCCCTCGGCTTCGTTGAGGAAGAAGTGGGTCCCGCCGTTGCGGCTATACCTTCTGATTGATCTCGACATAAGCATGTTGCAGGAGATTATCGACAACCAAACATAGCACCAATAACTGCAAACATTCAGTATTCAGTAGCGGTGGTCAGATACGCCCCCATACCACCCGAGATGGCCGAATGCGTTGACGCCCTTTTACTGGGGAAAATGATGTAGCGCCATCTGCGTATCACTAGTGCTGTTGAGCATGCCACCTATGGATTGAATGAGTCGTGACCTCTACGGCCCGCCAATAAGCTTGGAACTGGACCTTTAATGAGCACTTAATATACTGTTGCATGGGCAGCTTCTACAGATGCTAAAACAAAAGCGCAGTTCGTACTTTGATAAATCCATCACAGCAATGCATGACTCGAGTCATACAGGAGGATATGTTATTGTGTCTCTTTGTGTGACCGTGTATCGGCCTTTGTCATATCCATGTTACTTACGAAGCACTCAGCCCGCCCGTTTGGCGTCCTTTGTTGACCGAGAAAGAATCCTCCGTAGCCTGTTGTATAATAATTGTACGATGCACACAGAGGGTGCTGCTGGACAGTAACAGTCGTGCCGACAATCACGTACGCTACTGAACCTTGACATATGTCACGGTGGAGTCGTCCGCTCTCTAGGCTAATGACCCCAACCGTTTAGCTGAAACAGAGCACGAGTACAGCAAACAAGTTACGTCCAGACTCCGTTAAGGAATATACATGTATAGATTCCACGAACTCTTCAGTCATAGTCTACCAGGTCTTCCTGACCCTTATATTTCGCCATCCATCCCTTGATTCCACCAGACAAGACATATGCCTTCGAAGAGGAATACCCGACGGAATCAAGGTAGTCCTGATACCTGTAAATATTGTTCTTCGGTCGCTAATCAACGTATCAGGATAAAAGCGCCTCACCATCCTGCACAACGTGGACCACGTCCGTTAGAGCTCTGGCAGTAGAAAATGACCTTTTCGCTGTCCTTGAATCGCTTAAAATAACTCGGGGCGTCATCGTAGAAGGTTTGGGCAGGACATTGGAAGCTTCCACGAACATGTCCACCCTTCGGCCACCGAATGAGCACGACGGACAACAGAATCAAGACAAGCTTACTGCATGGTCATTTCGTCGGACGTCCACAACTACAAAATCCTTGCTAGATTTCGTTGGGTCTCGAATTAGTGCTGCAACCTCCTCGGCTGTCATTGCTTCGGGCGATGACTTGACCCTAGGATAAGCGTCCCACCAATTCTTGAGAACCGTAGGAGAGATAGCCCCCGAAGGGGCCAAAGGTTTGCGAGCCGTGATCTGATATGAGGCTTTGACAACCGTTAATGACAGGAGCCAAAGCAACTGGAGTAATCGGCAAGCGCACCAATAAACTCATTCGGGTTGATGGACGGTTTGGCCTCTTCTCCGCCTAGAACAGGCAACTGACGGCCACAGCAGCTTGGACCCTGCTGTTGAGAACCTGAATAGTAGACGCTCAAATCGACGCCAGTGCTTAGGAGTGATATTTCTATACAAAAAAAAGGGTTGAGACATCGATAGGTGAACGAAGAAAATGGATGCACGCCTTCGAAACCAGCATCCTGTAACAGCTTCTCATATTCTGTCCTCGAGATGGCTCCTGAGACGCAATTAACGTAAAGGCCCAAATCATCCTTTATCTTATCTGGAATATCTCGGATTGCGACAATCTGATTCGGCGAGGTTAGAAGGCTGGGGTTCCCGTCCAGAAGGAGGCTTACATCACTGAGATGGACTCTTCCCCCAGGCTTGAGAACACGATAGGCTTCCTTCAGGATAGAGCCCTTAGCGGTTCCAGGCAAGAGGTTCAACACGCAGTTCGAGAGGACACAGTCGACGGAGGATGATTCAATGGGGAGCTCCTCAGTGAGTGATGCTTGAACAAACGCTACTTGAGGGGGTTTGACTCCTTTTGCCTTCGCGTTTCGGCGTGCGAGGTCGATCATGTCCTACTCGGGAGTCACATCCTCAATAGGGAGCAAAGATTAACAGAGACCATACGCACCTTTGATCCATCCAAACCGACAACAATGCCCGCCGATCCGACCCGATCAGCGGCTAGGAACACATCAAGCCCTCCTCCAGAACCGAGATCGAGGACAGCTTCACCCTGGCTCACGGTTTGAAAGTAGCTACATCGAGAACCAGCTGGCGCGTACCGACTGGAGAGCTGCAATGGCGACTGGGTTCCCGCAGCTCAGGCCCAGATTTGCCGTTTCGGGTATGTTGGCGAGTTGTTCTTGGGTATATCCGACTGCGGAAGCAACTGTGGTCGAATCTAGGAAACGGCAGTCAGAGATGAGCAAAAGCGATGAGTGTTGGGCATACAGGTAGCATCTGAGCCAATACGCGCACGCTCACTATACACAGCGTCCACTGCTTTTGTGATATCTTCGGAGGTCGTCATTGCTGTGGTTATAAGTATGGCGGTGGGCTGTGATTAATAGCAAAGCGTGAGAATCCGGCAAACGGGAAAAGTGGCGCACTCAACAGCAACTGTGGACCTTATAACCCTCGCTGCTTGTCGCTTGTTTTCTTATTCGTCTCGACAGATGTGTCTCAAGTTCTGCTCTAAGAAAGGCTCCGACAGGCTCTCAGCAACGTCAAGTAACAACACCCCTCGCCACAATCATCATATTCGATTTACAGACGAGGCGCCCCGTCAATCTGGCCCTGGGCGCGATAACGATCCATGTCTTCGTGCTAATCCTCACCACAGTCCACAAGAGCAGCCTCGAAGCCCAGATAGCTCATCTAGCCCGTCCAACTCACGCCTCCCATGTAATAGTTCGTTTCGCTCGCCCAGCTCGGCCAATCACTCAAATCCGCCTGTGCATCGCCCCTGCAAGTTTAACAGACTCTCTGCGGGCTGTTGTAGACACAGCATGACCTCGTATCCTTGTTGCTGCAATCCAAGCACTCCAACAGCAGGCTCTCCCCCAAGCTGTAATTGCCACGAACACCTTCTCTGGGAGTTTCGGTTTGGCTACGGTCATTGTTGTTGCACTGGCTGTCAGCACTCTTACGAAGTCAATGAGGAGATAGATGACTGGAACTGTGGTGCTAAAGGCGAGGTTTCTCAAACCGACTGCAATGTGATCGGGTCGAAACCCGACCATAGTATATCTACTGGCAATGGCAAACGAGATTCTACGCAGCGGTCGCGCTCTCCGAACGCAGATCAGCAACGGGCTCAGCCATATCAAGCTTCGGCCATGGTCAATAGCAAACCTTGGAGTCCCCCGTATGTTCTCGTAAATGGTGTCCCATTTACACCTCAAGTTCAGGTGGCTCAACTACCGCAAATACAAACAACGTACGTCTCATTTCACCGCATGAGAAGGTTTCTTAGAGAGTCATTTTAGAACCAATGCAACTCCTGCCCCGTATTCGCCAAGTTTTTGTTGGTGGTCCCCTGGTACGTGGTCCTCGGTACGTCTAAACTTGGGTCTCCTTCGTTAACTTGTCCGTAGCTCCGAGCGCTTATGCTTCGGTGCATGGACAGCCTGGGCAATCCTTAGCGCTCAATTTGTGTCTTCCGCCTCTTATCTTCAACTTGGACATTGACAAGATACATAAGGAAAAGGGGGGAGGGGGCCGTACTCAAATTCCCAAGGGTTACTAGAGCTTGCCTCAGCAGCTGGTGTATGTATCATAAAGATATTTGCGATTCTCACACTCCGCCAAATAAAAGATATTTCTCGAGTTCATTGCACTCGTTACTAAACCCCGAGTGTATCAGGGGAAGGGAAGCAAAGGCTGATTGGTTGTCCTGGCAGGGTCAGTGACAGGTGATAAGCTCCGGGATTTAGCGTGAGAATTAGAACCCCGATTGCTCTCGTCGTCATCAAAATCTAGAACAACAACAACATTGAGCCGCAAAAGACAAAAGAACCCAGGTCGTATTTGACCACACAGCGCTTAAGAATACAATTGGCTCGACATCCCTCGCAATGAACAAGACTTCGGTTTCCAGGGTGTCCTTGTGTACGATTCTATAAATCCCTCACAGGCTAGGGCGGATTCAGTACTCTTCGCCTCAAGCTTCTTTCCACCTATCGTACCCATCTTGTGAACAACATGCGCCCGCCGCCACGCTACGGTTCAGCTTTCCGCCCTCTGTACCTTTGGGGTATGTAACCGGACGCCTTGTTGTTCCTGGCTAAAACCATAACCGACAGAACTATTCTGTTTGGATCCCAACCCGTGGTTATACGCATACGACCAGCTGTATACGCTTCTCCACGGTCAGTGGACCGATGCAATGGTTTTGGATCGCTATCTCTTGATGACTTGGACGGAGTCTCCGAAGAAGGATCATGCAAGATATATACCGCTTGCCTTTTTGCGTTCTCAACATCCCAATTCCGAAGAGATTGCATTATTCAGAGGAATCTTCGACCTTCCGTCTCGTGGTCCCAGTCCTCTCGAACCGGTCGTTGCACTGATTCACGGTGGATCCTCTCTGAACGTCGGCCACCACTACTACGTGATCGTGGTTCTTCCTGAAACTAAAGAAGTACATTTCCTCGGCCGGCGAATCGATAGGGCCCGTCAAGAGGAGGGTCCAGCGGATTGGGAGAAGTGGGGAGGACGACAAATCTTGAACGTCATTTGCGTCTACCATGGGTGGGACCCGCAGGGCTATCGCGTCTACCACTCTGACTGGCAACAAAACGGATACGATTGTGGCCCCATTGCCTGTCAAGTCATCGAGTCGGTATGGAAACATGGTTTTACTAAAAATCCCTACGGTTTTTGGACTTCGCATACGTTACTGTCTTGTCCTCACATTGCTCGTCGGCGCTTACTCGAACGATACCATGAACTTGCAGTGATACAGTTAACCCGCTTTTCTCATCTCCATAGGAGCCAACAAGCCCAGTTCAATAGAATTAATCCAGAAACTGTGATGGCCGCTATCCGAGCCTTTCTCAGTGGACCTGGGCGTTATGGAGTCTGTCACTTACTCAGCCAACTCGACGAAGTCATCACTACGTGCCATTTGTGTCAAAACTCTTCGCGCCCTCCTCCTACACTTACTCCCAAGGAACCAGCATTGCAGAAAGAATTCTCTGAGCCCGAGAAGACCACAGAGCGCCCAGTAGTTACACCCCAAACACCCGCACCCCAGTTCATACCACCCGTTCGGCCTGAACCATATATTTTCGTCAACGGACCATATGGACGCACAATTGCCGGTCCTCCCCAGTTTGGAACAACGTACGTCCTGTATCAACCGTGAGATACTGAAGGCCTGACTTGCCTACGTAGGTCACAAACTTGGACACCCTATCTTCCAAGCCCTCAGCCGTCACCTCCATCGCTTCCGCAGTATCATTTTGTTAATGGACCATATGGACGCACTGTTGGGGGAACTCCTCGTCCAGGAACATGGTACGTTTCATTTCAAATATGATCGAGCGGGCCTCACCCTAGTGATTCAGGTTGCCACAATTCGCAGTAACTCCCCCTCCGCCCTACGCTCAGCCTATGGCTCAACCAGCGCCGCCTCAGCCTATATATCAACCAGTACCACATACTCCCATCCCTAACTACTATCCACAGCCACCACAAGTTCTGATAGATGGCATTCCGTTCGTGCCTTCTAGACCTGCGTCTCCTTTCACCCCAGCGCCTCCTTTCGCACCTGGTGTTCCCCCGGGATTCGTACCGGACCTTTCGCAGCCGAAGTACGTCTTGTGACGGACGGGACAGTCGAACGTTGCTTATCTACCGTCCTTATAGCCCCTGCCCCCCTTCAAATGAAGAGGAAGATGAAGACGCAAATACGCCCACGTCCCCAGAAAACACGCCAGATCCGAACGTGACTAGTCTCCGTACGTTGATTTCGTCAGGAAATTATTGCATTTTCTGACTGCGTCGATAGCGCCGACTTTCACGCCGGCTACAGTACAAGTGCCTGGCCAACCGAACACACTCTATCTCTGTCTTCCGCCTATGACAATTAACCTGACCACCAGCAAGAAAAAAAATAAGGACAAAGAGAGTAAAGAGAAAGAAACTCGCACACACGTAGATCCACACTCGCCTCATCATTGGCATTGCGGCTATTGATTTGGACGTTACGAACTAGAATCAACGACACGACTTGCAGATACAAGGACATAATTTGTTACATACATATGGATAATATGGAAGAAAGTACCCAAAATCATAACTTGGCCGTCTCTTGGTATATCCTATACCCTCCTGCCAGATATCATTCGTTTATCACTTGATCTGGATCATAAGAGTATAAGACCTTGGCCTTGATCCTGTCGCCGTTATCCTTTGATTCGATCGTGCAGCGAGCTGGGTGTCTGCTGTTCGTGGGATGCGAAGTGACTCATAGGCTCTCAAGAGATCAGATATTTGCGAGCGCGAGGTAATGCCATTGAATAGCGCTCCGAGGACAGCGGCGTCTTCGATCTATTATAGCCGGGCATTCAGACATGACATACCGCCATCGCTGCGCCTTGTGCTACATACGGCTAATCCCATAGGAGGTTAGCAGGGGTAGAGAAGATAGAAAGGTCGTGATCCCTACCAACATCGGATGACACGCATCACCGATGAGCGTGACCCGACCATTTGGATGAAGCCACGTCTGGAGAGAGTCTCGAACGACAAGACGGGATTTCACCCCCTTTTCGATTAGAGATGTGAGCTTCGTCACCCTGCCGGATTCTCAGCCAAATGTAAATATAGGTGCAAAATCTTTCCACACACACATTGGACTCCAGCCCTCATATGTTGCTCGAATCTCCTTGGGGTCCGCCTCTACCGACCAGGACTCTTCAGAGTCAGTATCGGGACGCAGGAGAACCAAGTTATACATCCGTTTTCCGGTCTAACGTGATGATCCTCAGACCAAGAATCAAATCAAATACTGGAGAAACGCACTACACAACATCCGACTATGTGTCGGTGCGGACCCATCCAAACTGTGACACGTGGATCCTCAACAAATGGCTGTAGTAGCGGATCGTTTATGAGTGCGCTCGTAGGAATGAGGACTCGGTATGCAAGGTCCCCGGTAGGCTCGGGCCTATCCTTTTGGCCCGTCATGAATGGACGAACAACGCTCTTAATACCATCAGCACCAACTACTATATCTGCGTGGATGATTATGCCTGTTTCAGTTGTAACGTATGGGGAACTATTCCAGGAGGTAGATATAGAGATGACACGGTCTTGAATTACATAAATGAAGGGTTTCGCAGCATTGTAGAGAACTTGGAGAAGGTCCGCTCGCTAAGAGATGGTTAGTTCCAACTTTGCAATCAGAAGGGAAGATACTCGCATGAACGTTCCAATAAGGAGCACCAAACTGTTTTCGAATTTCATCTCGCAAACCATTCATTCCGACCACATCGTCGTTCTCATCTGCGGCCTCGTGAGTGACACCTAGAGATGCTTTCAATGAAAGATAACCTACATCGTCGAAAGACTAAGAGCTCGGTTGAACGCCTATTTCATCGAGCTGGTCACCCAATCCCCATTTTAGGAGTATCCTTGATACGTCTACAACAACTGTGGGTTAGCTAACAGGAGGGTGCAGGAGCTACTCAAGTAGTACGTACTAGGACTTATTTGGATCCCAGCTCCAACATCTGTGAGCAACGGTGCACTTTCGACCACAGTGATGCGATGACCTGTCCTCCCCAGAGCATATGCGACTGAGAGTCCAGATATACCACAGCCAACCACCGCAATGTGAAGCGACAACGGGGTCTGCTGAAGCTGGAGCTGTGAAGACATTGGATCGCTGGGGAAAGGAACGAACGACCAAATGTTTGTCGACAGGAAGCCAAAAATAAGTTGGCATCATGGCATCGTAGCGGGAGAATGACAGCTCACAACAGACAGATTGTGCGAAAAATAGTCCTTGTTGGCCTTCGGTTATAGATAGTAGTAGAAGCATGCGTGATGGTTTGAATACGCGATAACGACCGTGCAGGAGTGTGAAGGCGTAATCAACAATCTATGTGGACTTGCAGGGCGAAGTAGGAGAATTTGTTCGCTGTCTGTAGTCTCTTCTACGGCATCGCCGCAATTGATGACCTTGTAACAGCCCAGTCTCAAAGTGGATCCGTCGTACTGGGTCCGTAGATGCAGAAGATCAACGGTGATTGCCCACCCAATAGGGAAGCCCCTAAGAAAACAAACCGTTACCACAACAGAGAAGCAAGCGGCACACACATAGAGGGAGGTAGAGTTATCGTGGCCAAATTAAATATCTAGCCCTAGCCCCGGAGCGCCGGGCACTCATTTAACGCTTATCGAGCTTCGAAGTCCTGTTTTCCCCAAGAGGGTGCAGCAGGGCTTTGGCAGAAGGTGAAGATGCTATAGAAGTGACAGTATCCAACGTTAACGTCGAGGACATCAAATGCTTATGTTCTGAGTCCCGCACACAGAATATATCGCTTTTAGAGGAGGGAGACAGGGCGGGGTGGGGGGGGGATCTATAGCCTGCATAGCTACCCGTCAAGACTGACGGACTCATACTTCCACGTGACAGCGGGAATGCTGCACTGAGGAAAACGGCGCCCTACCACGCACCCACTTGCCAGCCGTGAGCCATACTTTCCCGTTGCGTGAGATACATTAGATGTTTCGCTGTCCTCAGGTGGCATGCAGCTCGAAAGCTCGAAGTTGACGTGGAATAGACTCCCTCATATGCCTGAACGTTATCGAGAGACAATTGACGGAGCCCATGCGAACGAATAAGCAAACGATCAATAACCCACCATAACCCAAAATATCTATTCCACCTTGATCACGCACGGGGTTACAAGGGGCCTATACTGATAGCGCACAATGTGATATCGATCATCGGCTGCTCTCATTTCCGACGTGACGTTTACGTTATGTTGAACTGTGAAGGCCGAACGACGACCGCAAATGGCCTCGTCGGCCAGACAGAATGTGGGAAGGACCCCCTGACGATGATTTGATCAATGTTCGGGGAAGCAGTGATTCATGGTTGGAGATGGTGCTCACCCGAGTTGCTGTCACGCTATGGGTCGAGGTTGGCATAAGGTGAGTGCTTCCAGAAAGACAAGAACCTTGGAGATACTTGTTGAACAAGCTAAGAAGACTGGAGGCTGAGTGTGGCACGAGCATTGGCGACCAGTCGCCTAATATCAGCAAACAATGGTGACCTAGCGAGTGGTAGAGGTAGCTGTTATATAAATAGAATCTGGTCTAGCCTCGCCACCAGTGTCGCCATTGCGGTTTAGCCAGCGCGACTGTGGTGAAGGTCAGTTGAAAAGCGGTGATAATGGGGCACAGATAATGAGCAAAGAAGGATGTCTGGTTGCAACGGGTGGATGAGGGTAGTCCTCGGTCATCCGGTAAGATGATAGACATCACAGATATCACAAAAATTAATATATGCGATTTCGAGAGTGGGGGTAGTTGATCCCAGGAGATGAATTAGTGGGAGGGACTGCGTTCTCAGGCTGCGCGCTCCCCGTCCATTGTGAAGTAACAGTGCCCATATCACCTCAAGGAGTCTTCGTCGAACCCACGTTTACACCTGGTCATTCGATAAATCCGGGGGACTCTCCCTTGACGAAGAGGTCGCTTTGAGTCTCCCTGCGTCGAGAGTGAGAATACAAAGAAGGTTATTCTGTGGGCGAAAGAGCGAGTGCCACCTCGCAGACTCAGGGGCTTGCGGTGGAGTGAAGTGTAAAAGGCTTGGCTATTGTCAAGAGGGCGTCATAAAGGCCATTCATCAGATGATGGAAGATCAATAATGACTAAGTCCCCGGTCTCTGTTCAACGATCATGCGCATAACAGTGGCAGTAAGAAACCACAGGCTCAAAAAAAGTAGGGATCAGGCCGCAGTGCCGAGCCAAAGGTCCAATCATCGGAGCAGATCATCAAATTTTCAAGGTTGGGAATGGACAGAAGGAAGACCGTCGATAAGTCTCAGCGAGCCCGAGAGACAATAAGAGATGTCTGAACGCCTTGTATTAGTATGTTTGACGGGGTTAACTGAGCGAATAGTCTGTAATGTGTGGAAGATCGCTATTCGCTAATCACCTATCAAAAATACCAAAACACACTGATTCTTGAGCGCCAGAGCATCCAAAAGGATAACCACGAGAAGTGAGTCGAACGCAGCATTTGACTACGGGTGAAAAGTGCTTTAGAGTGTCACAAAATCGAGGTGCACTACCGTGAGATTCCCACCTTCACTGTTGATGGGCTTGCCTAATCATTTCCTTCTTGTTATCCGTTCTTTTGCATTTCCCCCAGCTTCACTTGGCCTCTGTTTAAGCACCAGGCTAAGATTAGCGCTCCCCGCTACGGTCAAAGGACAGCCCACGAGTAGACAGTGTATCGGTCGAAGCGGCGGAGGAGGTAGGCATTCGAAACGAGATACGAACAACGTGCTCTAATGGGGGAGGTACGATAGTCTTTGTGAAAAGAGTTAATCCAGAGGTTAGATCACCACCAAGCTCCCTTAACGACGTATCATTGACCATATCCTGCTCACAGGGCCCAATTTACCGAAGTGCCGGAGCATTGTCCCTAGGATACCAACAACCTTTCTTCGCCTCTAGAGTGCAACGTCGACCCCCAGTCTGCATTTCTCGAGGTAAGACTGCAATAGGCCGTCTCGGACCCCCCAGCCTGACGGAAGCCAGCGTCTGTATTACTTCAACTGGTATCCCCAGCCATTGTTATCAACCGACTGGACCTTGACACACGGAGCCTCTTTTTGTCCCACAACCGAGCCCCCGACGACAAGGTGAGACTAAAACAAACTTTTAGGGTGACACCATGTTGAAGTAAACTAACCCACGTACCAGAACGGAGTTTTTTGTTGTTGAGCGAAAAGGTCACGTTGCCCGAACTTGAACGAACAAACACTAACTTTGGGAGGTGAGGGTGCAGGGGAACCCCTATAATATTCTTCATTGAAACATCTGGGCAGGATAACGACCGCCGCCCAAGGGTAGCTGGTGGAAAAACAAACACCAAGAAAGTAAGCGCTTGCCGTCTGAGTATAGCGAAAGCACTGAATGAGCAATTCGCATGACAAGTAACAAAATTCGTAACTGGAAGCTCTTGCAATGAGTTTCTCTTGCCCAAACCCCAACCCTAGCGGAGGGATACAATATCCTTCTGCTCCATCGAGAAGGAGATACATTGCTCTTCCTTCAACGAGCACAGGCATGGTGAGTAACGTAGAGGATTAATTGATATTAGTTGTTGGATAAACCACTGATTCTTTTTCAGCAAACGGTTATTAATCCAGCTTTGGCCGCCAACGAAGACATACGCCCAGTGGTACGACCGAGCCTCACAAACGGTGCAGGGAATAAGTGGGGGGCTGTGTCAAGCCATGCTACCCATATCAGTGGCCCTCTCAGGAACGTAGATTTCGCCTACGACAGTCAGCCAGCTACAAACCCACCTCTTAGCAAACTCTGGGTGGAGGTTCCAGGTCATCGCTCTCCGCTTGAAGTTAAACCTTGCTTGGGGTATACCCATGTTTCCGTGTATGATGTACAGAGAGTCGTTATCGAATGGATGGCAACGCGGAGCCAGCCAAACGATTTATTCAGGACAGTGACGGTTTCCGAGAATGGGTCGGCAGTGGCGATTGATGTTTGGGTCTGGCGAGGTTTGGTGCAGGTTGGGAATGAGATAGACAGGTGGACCTTGGAAGGCGGCTTCAGTGTCCAATGACTGGCAGTGCGGGTTGGAAGGAAAGTGTGCTGTATTGAGGGGCAAAAATATTCTTTTCTGTCTACCTGATTTGTACAAATAGTAAGATATGGCGGATAACTTGCACATAGGATGAGTAACTACCAAATAAATGGAACAGAGAGCTCTATGTATCTAGCAGAGATTAGAAAGACGGCAATTGCTAAGGGAAAATGAGGATAGAGGAGTAGGGACTGAGGGAAAGTAGCAAGCTAAAGTTTTTATAGGCTGCCTATATAGAACAGCATTGCTGCGTAAATCTTGATGAACCTCTCGGCACATCTCAATTACATCAGCGCTCATCACGCCTTTACACCCGGCGTCGGTGCCAATGCATCTATTCATCTTGCTTCATTGATATAGCCTTTCTCTTTCCGTCTTCGGCATCTCATTGACATCCATCATCTCAGGCGAACGAGGATTGCAAGTGTGGTTTAGATACATCGAGTGCAACAAGCATCCATTGCAACTCATTATAAACTAGTAGATACTTAAATACAGGAACAGAGCAGTTTATCAGACCATACCACCCCGCTTAGCTTTCGAGGAGGGGATAATAAATTATCATATCTCGAGTACGACTGGGTATTTCAGGCCCTCGGGACGCTTGATAGCATGGGTACAGGAGTATCATCGGGTACGTCTTCTAATAACGTCATATTCATGGAGCAGAACTCGAGATGCTCATAATGTCACCACCAAAAGCTGACAAGAGACTCCCACTTGTTTAACCTTCTTATGAGCATTGTAGTATATATATATGCACTAGCACCACAACAGCAGCTGCTTCGCTGAATCTATGGGCAACATGCCTTTCCAACATGGCTCACGTTCGGCGACCTTGGCCCGCAGAACCAGTACGCGTTGCCAACCATGCTGAGCGCTCATGCTGGCATCAAGAGCATACTATCCTTAGAGGTGATGAAACCAGTGGGAATGAGTATAATTGAGGCGTGGGAAATAGACGCTGATCTCAGTACCCAGAGTAACACTGAAGTATGAGACGTTGAAGTGGGAATGGGCAATGAGATTCTACAGGTATTCCAGAGATAATTATTCTCAACACAGGAGATGGTAAACATGCACAGATACAGTGGACAGCCCGTGATTCGAATGAGCCACCAGTTCAGACAAACGTTCGAATCGTATTCCACGTTACACCAAGCAAAAATCCCTAAACTCAGCATATGATTCTAATACGCATTTTATCCATTGTGTGTGGTGAAACTCGGGATAAAACAGCTTCAAATGATGCAACTAGCACAAATCAGGCATCAGGAGCTGGAACTGTCAGGAAACGAAACTCTGTCACCGAGACCATAGGTGGCACTGATGCCAAAAGCGCGCCATCAGTGAATAGCTACTCTCGGCTGAGTTACTGCCATATTCACTTGGAAGCGAGTTCATGCCCTAGTTGCCGGGGAGGCTCTCCTTTGCATCATGAATGACAAATACCAAGATCGTTCTAATATTAGTGTTGGCTTTCAGGTACATTCGAAGCTCAATCGTGTGTGATATACCACTGACACCATTGAACTGGCTTAGCCTGCGTTTATGTTGTCCACAATATACATGTCCAATAGGTCTGCCGACATTAGAAGGACACTATGGAAGATGCTCGTTTCTCATAACCATTATGTCGTGTCCGTACCAGGTGCTTTAGTAGTTGGCAGCATAGCAAGCCAATATGGCTCTACAGTCAATATTGACAATGTGCACGCGGAGACCACGCCAGAGTTTCCACTTCTTTGGATAAGTGCAATACCCGGTCTCTAACAAGGAAGGGCCTGATGGTTTCATACACTCCAGACAAGCCCTTATGTGGTTTTGTGTGGACAATTCAGAACTTAAGAAGATCAAAGGGACAGAAATACTGTATACCTGGTGATAGCTGGATACCACGTGTCCATTGGCATTTGAGTTAAGGGGGCCGATGTTCAACCAATCGAGCGGTTTGCACTGGGTGGGGACTTGAACAGCCCCTATTAATAAATTTTTGTCGCTATCACTGATGCAATGCAGACCCTTAAGAAGAATTCTCCCAGCTCTAAGATCCTAGCGATAGCCTTATACAATGAAGTAGGTCTCGACTGATAGTTCTTCGTTACGGCTGACAGCTCCACCATTTCTGCTTCAACTACATAATAGAAGTTACGAGAACATATGGATGATATTAACACCGTGGTAAGAATCACACTCCTCGGGGAGAGTATCGCGTGGCAGCCACGTTCGTCATCAGTTCTTAGACGATCTATCTTCCACCATCGGGTTGTCATCCACTCCCAAGAGCCATTTGAGCCCCAGCCATCAAAGATATTCCACAATCCAAGTTCATGTTCCACATCACTGACGCTAGGAGCTCCGACAGTCCAGATTGGCGTTGCACAAGAGTGCGAGCCCGCTATGAGTTGAAAACAATTGTCTACAACTTGTAATTCCACGCTCGCTGATACAAACCTCGCATTGTCCGGACAAGGTTCGGACGCTCTGTCAATCTATATCAGCTTGATCGGAAGTCTCCACCGTATGTGTCTGAACTAAGCCTCCGGCTAAAAATAATTCTCATGGGATGGGACAGATGAGATACTCTTAAAAATATCTGGGTGAAAATCCGAAAGTAAATTTTCATAGTCTTCTACGCAGTTTTTGTAAACACCCAATAGAGGAAGTGCTCACGAGCCATCTCAGCTCGTCTCAATGGTTCAACAGTGAGGCGCACACTGAATAGATCATATCATTTAATGATGATCAGCGATCGACTTCGAGTCAAAGAAGAGCTTGCACAGTAGGGCATCTCCGCAGCCTAATTGCTGCTTTGTTTCTCACCTGCGCCTCCACATGCACCCATACTCACTACTATGGGGCCGGTTGCCGCGGAGTTCCGAGTTTCTTTGATTAGATAGTAAGACAGTTTCCGGTGCGGCAATCAGAGCTCTAGTGGGCGAACGAAATCACCGATGTACAACGAACCAGACTGGCTTGGTCTGTGGGGCCGCCATTCCTTCCACGATGGGAATCCCCTATACTTCACAATCTCAACACTTATAAAACGGAACTATCTTCGTACTTTGCAAACCCATCCTCAGCTCGTCAACACACATTCAAGCTCTCACTGTCTGTGATTGAAAAAGAACAGGATACTACATCACACTCACGTCCGCCAGGGCACAGGCTTAGCCTCCGCTGAGAGTTCACCAACTTTCAAGCAGCTCTCTACCCCAATACAAAAAAGGACCGCAAACACGGAGGAACATTAGAGCCACCCCAGGGAACTGGAACACTTGTCTGTGTTTTCGCGAACAGCGGGATAGCGCATATAGAGTAAGCAACTGACGTTTGGAAGGCTATTGGGAGTGATGAAGAACACTAACGGTAATCGTAGTTGGAAATAGTGCCCATTGTTCACAGAAACCCAGGAGATAGATTGACACCATCTTACGTGGTGTGGCCGTCCTCGATTATAGAGACTGAAGTCAGGGCCAACGCGCCTTTAAGCACATTACGATGTGAGTATCTAAATCGTCGGGAATCAGTTACAACCGCAGCTTGCTGAGGGCATCGGTGACCTACATAGCTTGCAAGCAGAGAGAAATATACCCTTTTCATCGATGTCAACATATAACACCTACAACCTTCACCTAAGAGGGCGATCCCCTGGCCAAATGCCTGCTATCCCTCAAGGCTTGACGAACAACATGTACCAGATAATTGAATATCCTCCCAGTGCAGAAGATCAATGGTGATCGTCCACCCAATAGGGAAGGCCCTAAGAAAACAAACCGTTACCACAACAACAGAGAAGCAAGTAGCAAACACCCATAGAGAGTGATAAAGTTATCGTGGCCAAGTAAGATATTCTCACAATATCTAGCCCCAACCCCGGAGCGCCGGGTAGGGTCAAACACTCATTTAACGCTTATCGAGCTTCGACGCCCTGTTTTCTCCGAGAGGATGCAGCAGAGAGCTTTGGCAGAAAGATGGAGATGCTATAGAAGCGACGGTATCCAACACTAAAGTCGAGGACATCAAATGCTTATGTTCTAAGTGCTGCACACAGAATATATCGCTTTTGAAGGAGGAAGACGGGGCGGGGTGGGGGAGATCTATAGCCTGCATAACTATCGTCAAGACTCACGGACACATGCTTCCACGCGACAGCGGGAATGCTGTACTGAGGAAAACAGTGCCCTGCCACGCATCCGCTTGCCAGCCATGAGCCATACTTCCCCGTTGTGTCAGATACATTAGATGTTTCGCTGTCCTCAAGTGGCATGAAGCTCAAAAGCTCGAAGTTGACGTGGAATAGACTCCCTCGTATGCCTGAACGTTATCGAGAGATGATTAACAGAGCCTGTGCGAACGAATAAGCAAACGATCAATAACCCAAAATGTCTATTCCACCTTGGTCACGCATGGGGTTACAAGGGGCCTGTGCTGATAGCGCACAATGTGATGTCGATCATCGGTTGGTCTCACCTCCGACGTGACGTTTACGTCATATTGAACGCAAAGATTGAAGGACAACCATAAACGCCCTCGCCGGCCAGAGGAATGTGGGAAGGACCCCCTGACGATGATTTGATCAATGTTTGGGGAGGCAGTGATTCATGGTTGAAGGTGGTGCTCGCTCGAGTTCCTGTCACGTTGTGGGTTGAGGCTGGCATAAGTTGAGCGCTTCTAGAGAGACGAAAACCTTGGGGATACTTGTTGGACAAGCTGAGAAGACTGGAGGCTGAGTATGGCACGACCAATCGCTACACATCAGCAAATAATGGTGACCTAGCGGTGGCTGTTACATATATAAATAGAATCTGGTCTAGCGCCACAAATGTTGCCATTGCGGTTTAGCCAACGCGACTGTGGTGAAGGTCAGTTGAAAAGCGGTGATAATGGGGCACAGATAGTGAGCAAAGGGGGTTGTCTCGTTGCAACAGGTGGATGAGTGTAGCGCTCAGTCATCCGGTAAGATGATAGACATCACGCGTATCACAAAAATTGATAAGTGCGATTTCGGGAGTGGGGGTAGTTGGTCCTAGGAGATGAATTAGTGGGAGGGACTGCGTTTTCAGGCTGCGCGCTCCCCGTCCATGGTGAAGTAACAGTCCCCATATCACCTCAAAGAGTCTTCGTCGAACCTATGTTTACACCTGGTCATTTGGCCAATCCGGGCACTCTCCCTTGACGAAGGGGTTGCTTTGAGTCTCCCTGTGTCGGGAGTGAGATCACAAAGAGGATGATCCTGTGGGCGAGAGGGCGAGTGACACCTCGCAGACTCAGGGGCCTGCAGTGGAGTGAGGTATAAAAGGCTTGGCCATTGTCAGAGGTGCATCATAAAGGCCATTCATCAGATGATGGAAGACTAATAATGACTAAGTCCCCGGTCTCTGTTCAACGGGAATGCGCATAACAGGGACAGTGAGAAATGACAGGTCTAAGGAAAGTAGGTATTAGGCCGTGGTGCCGAGCCGAAGGTCCAGTCACCGGAACAGATCATCAATTTTTCAAGGTTGGGAATGGAGAGAAGGAAGACCGTCGGTAAGTGTCAACGAGCCCAGGAGACAATAGATGTCTGAATGCCTTGTATTGGTACGTTGGACGGGGCTAACCGAGCTAATAGTCTGTAAGATGTGGAAGAGCGCTATTCGTTAATCACCTATCAAAAATACCAAAACACCCTGATTCTTGAACATTAGAGCGCCCAAAAGAATAACCATGAGAAGTGAGCCGGATGCAGCGTTCGACTAGGGGTGAAAGTGCTTTAGAGTGCCACAAAAATCGAGGTGCATCACCGTGAGATTCCCACCTTCACTGTTACTTAATGACTTGCCTAATCATTTCCTTCTTGTTGCCCGTCCTTTTGCGTTTCCCCCAGCTTCACTTGCCCTCTGTTTAAACACCAGGCTAAGATTGGCGCTCCTGGCTACGGCTTAAAGGACAACCACGGGTGGACAGAGTATCAGTCGAAGTGGCGGACAAGGTAGGCATCCGAAGCGAGATACGAACGTGCTCTAATGTGGGAGGTATGATAGTCTTTGCGAAAAGAGTTAATCCGGAGGTTAGATCGCCACCAAGCTCCCTCAGCGACGCATCTTGACAATATCCCGCTCACAGGACCCAATTTATCGAAGTCCCGGAGCACTGTCCCTAGGATACCGACGACCTTTCCTCGCCTCTAGGGTGCAACATCGACCCCCAGTCTGCGTTTCTCAAGGTAAGACTATAATGGGCCGTCGCGAACCTCCCGGCCTGACGGAAGCCAGCGTCTGTATTACTTCAACTGGTATTCCCAGTCGTTGTTATCAGCCGATTGGACCTTGACGCACGGGAGCCTCTTTTTGCCCCAAATCCGAGCTCACGACGACAAGGTAAGACTAAATCAAACTTCTAAGATGATGCGAAATAAGCTAATCCACATTCCAGAACGGAGTTTTTTGTTGTTCAGCGACAAGGTCACGTTGTGCAACGGGCCCGAACTTGAACGCACGAACGCTGACTTTGGGAGGTAAGGGGACAGGGGAGCCTCTAGAATATTCTCATTGAAACATGTAAGCAGGATAACGGCTGCCGCCAAAAAGCGGCTTGCGGAAGGACAAACACCAAGAAAGTAAGCGCTTGCCCATCTGGGGAGAACGAAAGCACTGAATGAGCAATTCGCATGCCAAGTAACAGGATTTATAACCGGAAGCTCTTACAATGAGTTTCTCTTGTCCGAATCCTAGCCCTAGCGAAGGGATACAATATCCTTCTGCTCCATCGAGAAGGCGATACATTGCTCTTCCTTCAACGAGCACAGGCATGGTAAGTAACGTTGAGAATTGGTCGATATTAGTCGTTGGATGAGCCACTGATTCTTTTTCAGCAAACGGTTATTAATTCAGCTTTGGCCGCCAACGAAGACATACGCCCAGTGGTACGACCGAGCCTCACAAACAGTGCAGGGAATAAATGGGGGGCTGCGTCAAGCCATGCTACTCATGTCAGTGGCCCTCTCAGGAGTGTAGACTTCGCCTACGACAACCAGCCGGCCACAAACCCACCTCTTGAAAAACTCTGGGTGGAGGTTCCAGGTCATCGCTCTCCGCTTGAAGTTAAACCTTGGTTTGGACGTACCTATGTTTCCGTGTGTGATGTACAGAGAGTCGTTATCGAATGGATGGCAACGCGGAGCCAGCCGAACGATTTATTCAGGACAGTGACGGTTTCTGAGAATGGGTCAGCGGTGGTGATTGACGTTTGGGTCTGGCGAGGTTTGGTGCAGGTTGGGAATGAGATAGACAGGTGGACCTTGGAAGGCGGCTTCATTGTCCAATGACTACAGCGCCGGTTGGAAGGAAACCACGCTGTATTGGGGGGGAAGTGTTCTTCTCTGTCTATCTGACTTGTACAAATAGTAAGATATGGCGGATAACTTGCACGTAACATGAGTAGTTACCAAATAAATGGAACGGAGAGTTCTATGTATCTGGCAGGGATTAGAGAGACCACACTTGCTAGGGGAGAGCGAGGATAGAGGAGTAGGGACTGAGGAGAAGCAGAAGCTAATGCTTTTATAAGCTGCCCATATAGAACGGCAACGCTGTGTCAATCTAGATGAACCTCTTGGCACATCTCAATTACGTCAGCACTCATCATGCGTCTACACCCGGCGTCAGCGTCAATGCATCTATTCATCTTGCTTCATTGATCTAGCCTTTCCCTTTGGGTCTTTTGTGTCTCATTGACATCCATTATCTCGGGCAAACAAGGATTACAAGTGCGGTTCGGATGCATCACACGAAATAGGTCCAATGCAACTCATTGTCAACCAGTAAATACTTACATACAGGGACAGAGCAGTTTATCAGACCATACCACTTCGATCAGCTTTTGAGGAGGGGATAATAGATTATCATGTCTCGAGTGCGACTAGGTATTTTTAGGCTCTCAGGGTGCTTAACAGCAAGAGTCCAGAAATATCATCGGGTATGGTTTTCAATAACACCATATCCGTGGGCATAACTCGGGCTGCCCATAATACCGCTGCCAAAAGTTGACAAGAGACTCCCATTTGTTCAGCCTTCTTATGAGCATTGTAGTGTATTTATATACACTGGCACCACAACAGCAGCCTCTTCGGTGATTCTATTACCAACGTGCCCTTTCCGGCAAGGCTCGTGTTAGGCAACCTTGGCCCACAAAGCCAGTACATGTTACCAATCATGCTGAGCGCTCTTGCTGACATCAAGAACATGCTATCCTTAGTGGCGGTGTGAATGAGTGTAATTGAGGCATAGGAAATAGACGCCAATCTCGGTACCCAGAGTAATACTGAAATATTGAGGCGTTGAAGCGGGAATGGACAATGAAATTTTACAGGTATTCAGAGGTAATTATCCCCAACGCGGGACTTGATAAACCATGAACAGCCCGTGGTTCGGATGAGCCACCAGTTTAGCACTATGCCAAACAAGGATCCCCGACTTAGCATATGACTCTAATACATATTCTATCTATTGTGCGCAGTGGAAGTCGAGGTCAAACAGCCTCAAGTGATGCAACTAGAACCACTCAAGCATCAGAAGCTGGGACTCAGGAAACGAGACTCTGCCATTGGAACCACGGATGGCTTTGATGTCCAAAGCGCATCATCAATGGATGGTTATTCTTAGCCGGGATTCTGCCATGGTCACTTGGAAGTGCCCTGGTCATGGGAGGCTTTCTTTCACATTATGATCGACAGATGCCAAGGGAGATCATCTAATATTAGTGTTGACTTTCAGGTACACTCTAGGCTCAACTGTGTGTGATATATGGTCGGCACTATTGACCTTGCTTGTCTCATGTTTATGTTGCCCACAGCATACATGTCTGTATAGGTTTGCAGACAACTCAACTACTTAGGTGGATGTTACAGAAGATGATCGTTTTTTACAACCATTATGTCATGTCTGTACCAAGTGCCCCAGTGGTTGGTGGCATAGGGTGCCAATGTGGCTCTACGACCAATACTGACAATGTCTGCATGGAGACCATGTAAGAGTTTCTATTTCTTTGGATATGTACAATATCGAGTCTTTGACAGTAAATGGACCAATCCTTTCGCACAATCCAGGCAAGCCTTTATGGTGCTTTTATTTGGACTCCTCAGAGCTTAAGAAGATCAGGGCAATGGGAATACTGTATACCTAGTGATAGGTGCAAACTGTTTTTCCATTGATATCTGGATTAAGGGTGCTGAGGTTCAACCAGTCGAGCTAGTTTGCACCAGTTTGGAACTTGAATGACCCCTGTAAACAAACTATTGTCACTAGTGCTGATGCAGTGCAGCATCTTATCAAGATTTCCTATAGGCTCCTAGTGATAGCCTTATACAGTCAAGTAGATCTTAACTGATAGCTCTTTATCACGACTGGTGGCTCATATGTGGATGGTGTTAACACCATGATGAGAATCACATTCCTCAAAAAGAATATCGCGTGGCAGCTACACCCATCCCCAGTCCCTAGATGACCTACCCCCCACCACCGAGGTGCCGCCTATTTCCAAGCCCCACTTTGAGCCCCAGCATCAAAGATATTTCACAATCCAAGCTGTTGTTCACGTTCCATATTACTGATGTTAGGCGTCCCTGGCAATCTTGATGACACTATTTAAAGGCGAGAGCCTGCCATGAGTTAAAAACAACCGCCAACAAAATTTATTTCCATGCTCGTTGATAGATCTTCGCATCGTCTGGACGAAGTTCGGACGCTCCATATCTATGTCAGCTCAATCGGAAATCCCCGTCGTGTGTGTCCGAACCAAGCCTTCCCCCAAAAATGATTCCCATGGGTTGGGACAACTACTAGAGATACCTTAAAGATATCTGGGCGGCAGCCTGAAAGTAACTTCTCATAGTCCTCTACGCAGTTTTGCAAACGCCCAATAGAGGGAGTACTCATGAACCGTCTCAGCTCGTCTCAATGATTCACCAGCGAGGTCCACACTGAATAAATCCCATCACCTCGTAATGGTCAGCGATCGACTTCGAGTCAAGGAAGAGCTTGCGCAGCATATCGTCTCTACTGTCTGATTGTTGCTATGTTTGCCACCTGCGACTCCACATACGCCCACGTCTCGGCATCTGGGATCGTATCCTATCCCACGAGGAAACTTTAGGAGGGCAAAGACGGCTAACTTCAATCTTCTTTCTGAGATCGTGTGTGTTCTTTCTTCCATACGTTGGTTATTGATACAACACTAGTAAAGGTCAGCCTCTCGGTGCAAACTCTGACCGGTTCAGCCACAGAGATGCCCAAGACTTCTCAAGGGTGCGATGTGTGCTAAATGGTTTGACTGGGAGGTTCTTGCACCAGCAGGAAACCCCGTAAGGTTGAGATGGGCGAAAGGCAGACTAATTCTGATTGTTGCAGTGAACTATTTTAAAAGAACTAACCACTATTCATTTACCAAATCAATTAATCAATAAATACCTGATCATTATTTCCAACCACGATGCGCGCCAGACGCAATCATGCATGGGACTTCGAATGCCAAACCAACCCGGGGGAATACATATCACTGATGCTCATGGACACGGGACCAGCTGCTGCGGAGTTCAGAGTCTTCTTCGATTGAACGGGAAGGCAGTTGCGGGTGTGGCAATCAGAATCATATCGGGTGAGCTGGCTCACCCAGGTACGAGACCGAACCAAGTTGTACTGGAAGGCCGGCATTCTTTCCATGGCGTGAATCCCCGATGTTGCTTGATGACAAAACTTATAAAACGGAACCACGGAACCATCTTGGTGCTCTGTAAAGTGACTCAACCTCTCCTCGTCAACACACACAGTCAAGCCCTCGCCGAGGACATTGGTGGCGTACTAGGCCGCAAACATAAAGGCGTATTCCTCTTTCATCCATGTCAACCAACAACACGAACAACCTTATCCGGATCGACTCAACGAGCGATATGTACCAGATAATTGAATACCCTCCCACACCCAGGCTAATGACCGTCCCACTACCTTCCGTGCCCGACGCAGCAACTGTCACTGCTGTGAGGGCCGGCAACAACCAAACGTTATCGAGCAACCTTTTGATCCGCCAAGAACCACGGGTCCTCAATATCAATTTGGAGAACAGAGAAATACCCCGCCCCGTCGTCTCTCCGGTCATCAGCGACATGCCAGGATACCCTGGACATATGTGGGGCGCCGTTAACGGAGACGTTGACAACGCTGGAGACGGGAGGATTGTGCATTTCGCCGACAGCATGGCTGCGGCTACCAATCCGCCTCAAATGAGATTGGTAATCATTACGACATGGGGAGAAGCACTGGTAGTTGAGCCTCGAATTGGGAGCCAGCACGTATCCGTCGGTGACGTCCAACGAACCATAATCGCATGGATGCGCACTATCGAGCAGGCGGCCCAAACACGAGGTCAGAGGACTAGGTTGACCCGGAGGATAGTAGTACGGGCGAGGGATGGAACTGTGATGGAAGTGGAGGTGTGGATGTGGAGAGGACTAGTTCGAGTCGGAGGAAGCATCGGCATATGGGCAATCCAGCTGTGAACACTTGAACCATCTATTTAGGCCGCCACGAGTCCATGCGTGCGCGAGCCAGGTACGACGCGACAAATTGAGCGGCTGAAAGGTGAAGCCAGGATGCGATTGTTCGCTTATAGTGGCATGAATATACACGACTTCCCGTTTGCAAGTTGGACTTGTCTATTTCTTTTGTGATAGTTTTATCGGGACTAGTGCGAACCTTATTTAGTGTGTTGGTACTGTTTATGATTCTACACCTACCAGAAAAGATTATAGCCGCGTGGATTGGCCGGATTGTCTTCGCTAAAGAGTTTGAACCTTTATTGGATCAGAGAAAAGGGGAAGGGAAAATACACCGATGAAGTACTTAGTGTTGTGACTGTGACGGTCTCCGTAACAGATCACGATGCGAAAGCCCCTAACGTCCGAAATAAATATTGCCTTTTATTTCTTTCATTTATGGACACTCACATCACTGTGCAATCAGACGTGGCGTGAACCCCGGATTGTGAAGCCATCGCCTCCGAAAATGCAGCTAGTGGTGTCTAGAATATGAGACAGAAGTGGTATTCCGGTGCCTCACCTCTCTCCTTTATCATTTATGACCCCAGAGCCCAAGCAGAGAGCATCTCCGGAACCAATAAATACCATGTCTACCTCAACATAAATATACCCTTGCATATCTCTATCCTTACCCGATAAAAACCCCAATGCGCGCGGCAATCTGCCTGCGTCGGTCCGGTTCAGTAAGCATTTCAGGCAAGTCCAACGCATCGAAACCAAGTCGGACGGCAGATTCTCGACAATGAGCGACTAGAAAAAAGGGGGTTTACACATCCATAGGTCCTTCGTTGACAGCATTTCACTCACCTGTGAAACCCCGAAGAGCATCCCGACATTCTGGATTGGGATCTTCAAGACGAACCAACTGACCTGCGACGACGGTTGGGTCAAAGAGTGGCCCCATGTTTCCAGCAGAACTGTTATAGAGGAGAATCGGGAGCTCCTTCAACGCTTTCAGGAGCTTGTCAACGTCTCTATAGATTCCTGTGTTATCATCACGAATCTCCGGAATTTCATTGCGCATTTCTATAACATCACTGCGGAGTCATTGCAGATCTCCGTAACTTCAGTGATAAGCTGTGCGACATCGGCTTTGAGTTTGGGCAATGATGTCGGTGAGCCGTCCTATGCCGGCTTAACTGTCCCTTTGGTTGGTAGCAACTGCGTCACGGAGTCGTGCAACATCATCAGTGAGTTGTTGAACGTCGGCTGGGGTGGCAAATGAGAGAGCGCCTGAAGTGGTGAGGACAGCAGCAACAAGCGAGCTTTTGTGTATGGTTCCGCCTTTCCTATTTCCTCCGGCGCTGCAGGCTTTAGGTAGTACGGTGTTACTAGAATCATAATTTGAGGCTAGGCGCTGAGATCGGGGGGGCTGACGGATCACTGGCTTCGCGTTTCTCTCGGGTGATTCAAGTAATCGACTGCGTTAGCGATATCGGCATATCTGGGAGGATGCTGCGGCACTAGGGGTTCTGGGATATTCGAATGGTTGAGCGGAGGTGTTAGAACATTGCTCTGGGGGGATAAAGTCGCCATATGGGGAGGGACGAATCGACGATGTGGTTGTTGCGACATGTAGTGTTACGATCACATGACTGCATACATCCACTGCATGCACAACCTGGCGAAGACGCAGTGGGCGTGGACTAAGGCGTAGCAAGTTATTGCGTCCTTCTACGAGAGAGATATTCTGAGATGCAGTCTGGAGGGACCCAGCAGAAGTGATATGCTTCTGGGTGTGCAAGGCGCACAAACGGGGTGGTAACGATGCGTAAGGTGTACTGGAAGTTGATAACTAAATGGATGAATAGGTGAGTGCATATGGGAAAGAAGAAAGGTAGGCCTTCTCTCCATGGTCCACTGCATAGTCATTATCGTAAATAGGGCAGGAACGGATGATGTGTCCGCGGGTCCGTAGAAGTCTGTAGACGTTCCTTACATGGGAATGAGATATTTTAGGATGGGATGGGCTTCTTGTAGAGACATCCAAAATACGTGTTTGGTATTGCACAAGACGCCCGAAGGCCTCCCTCTCGTCGCAAGGGCATCGGAACATCTGTGTCAATGAAGTGGACAGTCTGATTGACGAAGCCATTGATACAAATAAGTAATCGCAGGGTGCAGCATGTTTCATGCTTTCAGCTCCCCTGCGGTTGTGGCATTGTAGAACGTAGTGAAAACTGCCACACCTGGCGAGCTTGGTTGTGCAAATCGCTGCAAAGACCACCAACAGTCGTTCTATTGATGCACATGGACAATGGGTGGGAAACTCCGAGGCTGAAGCCATATGTCCTCGGAAGATGCGCCTAGCGGCGTCCTGAATAAAAGGCGGAGGTTTCTGCCGGGATATACTTAATTCACCGGCGAGACCATTTCCTGCAACTCTTCAACAGGCGTCCCCTTGCCTTTCTCCCTCACCGTCGACGACCTCACAGTTCGCGCAGACGCTGTCTCTGTGACCGATAAGCCCTCCATTTACCTCGATGTGCTCCTCTTGCGGCTCCATCTTCTTCTACACGTGGCCTAACGATGGATCCCATCTTCCCGGCTCCAACCAGTTGGACGCTCAACCACAAAGATATCAGGTTCATTCATTCATACTAAAAGTACAGAAATTTATCGAAGAAGGAAAGATGGAAATAGTCTGAGTGGTAAATCTTAGGTATCGACTCGATTTCTGCGACTACAGGGTAAGGTGAGGCGAGTGGCTAGCAGAGTTTCAGAGCCGAACAGACTTCATACCTCACAATCGCAGCTCCCACACATCCAAGCGCTCGCCTCGTTGCACCAGGCCTCGCCAAAGCCACCCGAGCTCCTCTTGCACTGGGTTACCCTGCCAAACGCTTGGACTTATGGTTTCTGGTCCTATTTGGTCTTGATTATCCTCCATCCAATGAATAACCGCATCCTGCACGTCCGCGACTGTCACAAAACCCATCCCCGGCCGCTTTCTCACCACAATCACGGACCCATCTTCAGGAAAGATCCATATGGACCTTATCGGAGGGCTTGTTGCGGGCGCTATCCTCCTCTCCGAGTCCTCTAGAGGTCCCAATGTGATTCCCATGCCGAGCTCATCCAACGCCTCCATTGCGGCACCCCAGATGAGGTAGTCTTCGCTGGAGACTTCAATCCCCAAGGGCTCTAAAACTGGCCTTCGCTGCTCCGTGTACCTCAACCGGTGGTCCGTTTGCCTCGAAAAATACGAGCGACCAGGCATGAATATCAAATGCTCCGGGAGGACCTCTTCGGCTCCCCAAATTACGGTGACATCTTCACTACTGGCATCCGCACTCAGTACTGGTGCTATCTCGATGTTCTTCAATCTAGGAGCGTCCGGAAGAATGGGCATTTCTCCTTCCTGGCGACTCATCCAGTCTAGTCCGTCTATTTCCTGGTGGTTGCCAATGTGGCTCATGACTCGAGTCGACGCCTTTAACAGAGCTCGTATGCTTTCAGGTCCTGTCGGTCACAGATCGCCCGCAAGATCCTGGTCTCAGCCACTCGTATCATCGATATGATTAAGCGCTCACAGAAAAAGGTTTAGGTATCGCAAAATTTGCCTTCGACTAGCACATTATCCTTTTATCTTTCAGTCGAGAAACCTTGTTCGCCGTTCCTGTCTGGGCGGTTAGGCGTGCCTTGAAACACAGCGTGCGACCTGCGGCTCACCCGTTCTTGCTCCTCGGTTAAAGCTTCCTTCTGTCTTAGATCTCTTCCCCTCCGATACTTGACTACTATGACAGTTTGTGCACCCGTTATCTGCAACCAGCCCGGACGCAGCTTTGGGTTAGGATAGGGATGGGGGTGACGCATTCAACTCACAACCTGTTTTGGCTCTGCTATGACCCCTTTAACTTGTCAGCCTATCTCTCGTTCTTTCAACGTTCGCGATCAGGTTAATCGCCGCATGCACGGAGAATATAACGAGACGGGGCGTACCTCGATGACCCCCTTTACAACCAGCGCTCAACTGAACCTCCTGGCCTATGTATGAGGGACGGCCTTTGTCGGCTGCAGGTATTGCGGATAGTCTCGCACCCGCAGTGAGGTCAATTATCCTGGCCGCCTTGTCCCAGGCCTTGGCGAAACGTGCTAGATGGAATTGAGTCTTGGTGGTGAAGAGAACACAGCGATCAGGGCCCGTGCACAGTCCGTGTGAATTGTCTTGATACGAGTCTATAATATCGTTCCCACCTGCTTTGCGTCTCTGCAGTGCTGGAAACGACTTGGAACTTGTCGCCGCACGGGTGTCAGTGTTGAAGGGCGGCTTCATAGGCTGCTGATATAGCAGCATCGGGTACAAGCCGTACAGTACGTAGACTTCCTAGTAACTGCTTCGGCGACAGAGTCGTCTTTTTTGTGTACATGCCACCTTCCTGTATTTCTACTCATGCGAACACGTCAATAAATTCCAACAAGACTCAGGGAAACCCTAGAAAACAACCTAAGCACGGATCAAAATAATTGGAAATTCCGTCAATTATCGTTGCCGCCGGTACTTTACAAGGTGATCGCTGAAGATCGGAGGGGCGATCATGCCTCACCTCAGTTACAACTACTTCAGTAGCTATCCTCACGAGCGATACAAGCTCCAAGCAGTGTTCTCACATCCTTCATAACGACAGTGCGTTCTCTAAGCTTGATCGTATGCACGTACTCCGAACTCTTTGTCAGCATCCGAAAACGGATCATAATGACGGATCGATCCTCCACGTGCCTAAAAGCCGTGCAAACCCCCTCAACAGCAATCATTGTGTGATGTCATCCATATAGGGACTGAGGATGCTAATGACCTTTTTCTGCGGACAGTCCACCCAGACCCGGACTGGACGTTCGCAATGAGCAAGTACAATATACATACGTATGTTATGGGCTCTAACAGTCCTCAGCATATAGTAACAGACCATCAGTAGATGCGCCTCCTTCATCAGCGTTCACGATCGCGACTACCTCGTCGGTAGGTTCGACGACGGGAAGATCAACGGTGGCAAGTCTGGGTGTGGGAGGAAAGCAGGCCGTCCGGTCGAACGAGTACATCTCGTCGTAAATACTCTTGGTAGTCATGGCTATAGGTAGGACAGTTACAGCGCTTCACTTCCAGGAGGTACCACGCTTACTGGGGAAGTCGGTCTGGGCTTCTGGACAAGACATCGTGCAGGATTATGAATGCAGAGTTGGGGTTGTACCCGTGCGTCGAGATAGGGCTGTGCGGGTGGATATCAGTTATGAAGCATAACGACGGACAAGGAACACACCTGTACTGAAAAACTGGAAGGTGTGAGATGGGTAGAAAGAGATGCAAAAGAACACGTTCTTTTCCCCCTACCCCCCTGATTGAATGATCCCTGATGGTGGTATGTTTGAATGTGTTTGGTTATTCAATCTCGTTCCCGAGTCCCGACATACGTTTGAATGTGTTTACTCTCCCTATCATTGATATATTTGAATGTGTTTGCGCTCCTTCACCAAGAACAACTCCGCCAAAACGGCGCCAATCACCAATCTGTCGCGGATCTGTGACATCACACTCAACAGCACCAAATACATACTTTTGCTCTGGTTTATTTTTACCAGAAGTACCCTAATACCACGACTGCGTCCAATCGCCACCAGTCCCCACCATGCAGTCTGGAGCCAAATACATGTCAATCAAACCATTTCAAGTAGAAGGTTTCAATTTCAATTTTCGAAGGTACAGATACATAGGTGTGATACACTAACACTCGGGATCTCATGGAGCTAACATACTGTATCACGAGATTAGATAGATTCTCACATATGGCAGGGCGAAGGCTCTCTCATGTAAAGTGTTACACTTCCTTGAACAACGCAGCACAGCCTTCAGTCATCGCCAATGCACAGGCAAAGCTCGCCTTAGTTATGTGACTGTATTATTGTTTCCCCTCTATCCCTACATACCCAATTTCAAGCATATGGCACAAGACTGTACCAAGCCTCTTGCTAAGTGGCCTGTGTCAGCACTGGTCTCCAGGAGAAGTAAGTCCAAGTCCAACTTTGGCCTCACATTTGACTAAACTTGTCGCCAATGTGCTTTCGTCCAGCCAGACACTCTTCCAGGTGGACGAGTCAAACGAAGTCAGAGAATGAGCGAAAAAGTGTCGTGACACAGCTCGAACAGTCCAGTTACAAAAGTGTGAACAGACTGGCAGAACAGCATTGGGCTGAGGAGCAACACCGTCAACCATCCATTTCTCTAGCTGATACTATGACTCCTGTAGGACGAGGCTGAAAAATAGCATTACATACCACTTGACTTCACATGCGAAGAATTTTTTGAGCAGTTGGTATATCCTCAAGGTACAAAAATGAGCATGAAGACTGGAACACCGCGAGCAGGAGTCCGGCAAGCTGAGCTATCTGTCGAAGATCTCCAGAAGTGCCATAAGATAATTGAGCGTGAGGGAATATACCCACAAAGCCAGAAGCAGGAAACCACTGGCTAACAGGACTCTTGATAAAGTAGAATCCAGGCAGAAACGGAGTTTGGAGTAAACACAATCCAGATTCGTAGGGCAATGATGAATAATTGTTCCCATCTTTTGAGATCTTCCAGTCAAAATTGGGCAAAACCCAACAGGCAGCAGAGCCAATACGGTTTTCATTGCAACGGTGCTGCGTCCTGGTGCCTGAATTAGGGCCCAGGGAGTTGCCTGTGGACGCGGAACATATTCAATTCTACCGAGCAGTGATCATAAGCCGAAGCAGATCCACAACAGAGATATTCTGTTGCGAAAATTTAACAAGAGAGGTATACATTATGTAGTGCAGTGTCTTAGGCAAACGACGGTCTCAGATTGCTCTGAAGTACAACGTGAATCATTCTTTAGATTTTGGCTTTACCACTCGACAATGCACTCACATACCTGAAGTACAACACGAATTGTTGACTTCAGGTTATAAGAAAATTTCTTTATATGCCTACGACCTTCCGAGATCCTCCGTCTTTCCTTAAATAACCTGTTGGTTATCTACCGTCCAATCAACTCGTCGTACCAAATGTGGGATCTAAGAATGGACCCACAAATGTCGATGACGCCTCCTTTCGACACAGTTCTGCGAGCCCAATTTTTCAGTGGGTGTCTTCTGACTCCGGAGGCATAGTCTGATGAATGACCACCCATTCTGGCAGTGATTTCGGGGTGATAATAACCATTTCCACTTGCTCTGTTAGACTTTTCACGTTCTAAATACTCACATCATGACACAAATCGGTTCCATAGCCTGCATTAGTGGGCATCTGGAATAAAAGGCAGAAGTAATACTATAAAGATTGGAGCTCGGCTGGTGTCGTAGACGCCATTCCCCGTCTCCTCATATGGAATCACCGTCAGTTCGCGACCTCGACGCTCCAACGTCCCCAGATCGTGCAAAAAATATTTTCAACGTTCCGCACACCATCTTCTTTTACCTTCCGAAAGTGGAGTTTGATCCTTTCGACGATGGGATCCATTCTCCGAGCGCCCTATGCCATCAAGAGCCACCCAGCATCCGACTGTCATTTTGACTTTGTATTTCGCATTCAAAATTTCACAGCCACCGTACCTGTAGATGGATACTAGGAACGAAACGTCGTCATAAACTATAAGATTTGTACTTGCCTTTTCCCTTTTACATTTTCTTGACTGTTTTTCTTGTAATCTGGCATTTCCTCCTGCACGAAAGCTCCGTGAATGTAGTATAGAAGCCATGTCATAGGCACGACGAATACAACTTTTGCTTACCCACCACCTGCTCTGCTCTCCACTCACTCTCAACTCTCTTCCTCGTCTCAAATCACAATCACCCTCGACACCAGACAGACGCCGGCACTACTCACACCTAACCCCAAACTCGCCTCTTCAACATCCTGGTGGTACAGAGAGATAACTATTTTACTGGAGGCATCTCTTGTGGGCATTTTCTGTAAGTCTCTAACCGCCCGCTCCTTGCCTCCACCTATGTAGACACTGTCTTTGGATCTGGGAGTTTGCACATTCACCCTAATATGTTCCTCACTACTTCATCTCCTACATCAGGCCTGGCAGTAAATCTCGTCCTCCCTGTTTCCTTTCCTGCCTCTGGGGGTGATACGCTCGACGACAACAATATTAAAGCTCAATATAGTGAAAGTACGCAAGGGTCCAACTCGTATCTACGCTGGTCTGTACCCCGGACCTATATTCAGGGGGTTTATTATACGTTGTAGACCTCTATCTTTACCCAAAAAGACCCCAACGCGTGTTGCAATCTACCTACGTCGTTCCGGTACAGTGGGCATTTCAGGGAAGTCGGACTCATTGAGGCCAAGTCGAACAGTGGGTTCTTTATACTTCACAACTAGAAAAGTTTGTATGCCAGAAAGGACCTTCGCCAATAGCCACCGCTAACCTGTAAGTAGGTTCCATGATTCCGGCGCGATTGCTGTGTAGGAGCATCGGGTGCCACTTCGACGCCTTCAGAGGTTTAGTGACATCTTGACGGGGGCCTGTGATCTCATCATGCATCCTCGCGGTATCACCTCGAATCTCCGCGACGTTGACTGTGAGTTGTATAACACTGTTGCTAAGCCGTTCGATGCCAGCTTGATTGTCCCTTATGGTATCCCCAAGCTGTGCAAGATCACTGGTGAGCCTTCGATGCGGGCTTGGTTCTCTCGTTGACTGGCGGCAACGGTTTCATCGAGTCGCTCAACGCTATTGGTGAGCGGTTTGATGCTGGTTTGGTTGGCGGCAACGATATTGTTGACTCGCGGCAATGTTGTTATTGAGCTGTTTGATGCTGGCTTGATTGTCCCTTTGATTAGTGGTAATAAGGTCTGTGAGCTGATCGATGTTTGGTTTGCTTGACAGCAACAGTGTCACGGAGTTACGAAATACTCTTTGTAAGCTGTTTGATACTGGCTGGGGTCACAGGTGGCAGGGCACCCGATGCGTTGAGTGCAGTAGCGATAAGCGAGCCTTTGGGTTCTTTCGCCTTTCCAAACTCCTGAGAAGTTGCAGGTGGAGGGTGACGCAGCGTCACTAGAGTTGCGCCTCAAGATCAGGCATTGACATTGTAAGTTTGATGAATCACTGACTTCGTGTCTTCCTCAGGTGATACAGATAGTCCCCTGCGCTAGCAATAGTCGGCATAGTCAGGAGGACACTGAGGTGAGAAGACTCAAAAGGAATGGTGGCTGCCACCGACGCGATCGCCGATCCCTATTGTGTGGGTTGATGTATGTAGTCACATGCCACCCGAAATCTTGTGACGTTCCCACGTGCTTGGTCTTCGCTTGTTCCTGCCAGGATCCTAGTTAGGCACATTTGGAAGCGCAGTGTGTGACCCGCGTCCCACCCATTCTAGGCTCGTAGGTGGAGCTTCCTTCTGTCTCAGATCTCTCGATACTTGACTACTATGATGCCTTGTCCACTTGTTGTTATCCGTAACCTACCCGGACAGGACCTTGGGTTGGGATCGATATGGAGGCGACGCATTCAGCCCACACCTGCTCTGTCTCTGCTATGACCCCTTTAACTTGCCAGCCTGTCTCTCGTTCTTCCAACACTTACAATCGCCGCACGCACGGAGCACAAAATGAGACGAGACGTACCTCGGGGACCCCCTTTGCAATTTGCGCTTAACTGAACTTTCCGGCCTATATATGAAGGACGAGCCTTGTCGGGTCCAGATATTACTGGTAGGATTGCACACGCAGTGAAAAATCGGATACCCGGACTGCCTTGTCCTGTGTCTTGGTGAATCGCGCTAGGTGGAATTAGAGTCTTGGTGGTAATGGGAATACAGCGATCATCGATCAGGACCCGCGCACTGTCAGTGTGAATTGTCTTGGTATGAGTCTAAAATATAATATTGTTCTCACCCAGTCTACGTCTCTGCTGGAAATGACTTGGAATTTGTCGTCGCACGGGTGCCGGTGTTGAGAAGTGATTCTATGGCCCCTTGCAGAGCGGCTTCAGGTACAAACCGTTCTTCAATACATATACTCGATAACTGCCTCAGTGACAGAATCACCTTTTTCGTGTCCATGCCACTTTCCTGTAATTATAGTCACGCGAACAAGTCAACAAACCCCACCCACACAGGAAATCCTAGAACGGCAACCGAGGCACGGATCAAAAATAATTGGAAATTCAGTCACTCATCATTGCCGCCGGCACTTCACAAGACGATCGCTGTAGATCAGAGTGGCGATCATGCTCCAACTCAGTCACAATTACTTCAGTAACTATCTTCAACAGCGATACAAGCGGTAGACAGTGTCATCATATCCTTCAGTAAGAGCGGAACGTCCTTCAAGCTCGATCGTATGCGCGCACTCCGAGATCTTTGTCAGCATCCGAAACGGATCACAACCACGGATCGACCTTCCACGTGCGCAAAAACGCTGTGCATACAGCAATAAACCATGTGATGTCATAAGCAGCAATACAATGAAAAAACGGGCACGGACCACATAGACTAGTAAGCAGACAGAGTACGATAAACATTTGCTACGCGCTCGAGCATTGCTCAGTATGTAACAACAAGCCATCAATCGCTGGCTCTCCTTCGCCAGTGCTCACGATCACCATTGCCTCGTTGGTAAGGTCGACGACGGGAAGATCAATGGTGGCAAGTTTAGGTGCGGGCGGAAAGCAAGTTGTTCGGTCAAATGAGTACACCTTGTCGTAGATACGTTTGGCGGTGGTAGCTATGGGTGGGACGGTTACAGCGCTTCGTGTTCCTGGAGGCGTTGTGCTTACTGCGGAAGTCGGCTTGAGTTTCTGGACTAGACATCGTGTAGGGCGACGAAGGCGGAGTTTGCGCTATGCCAGTGCGAACGGGCTGCACGTCGAGATAGAACTGCGCAGATGGATATCACTGATGACCAGGAGCTATGGGCTATGGCTGAGGAGCATACCTGCACTGAGAAACTGGAGTGTGTAAGATGGGAGAGAAGAGGTGCGAAGGAACAGAGGTCCTTTCCCCCGACTCCCCTTGATATGCGTTGAGGTGCATGAAGGAGAGCGAATGTGTTCGATCAAATACGCCAGGGCACAACATGGCCAAATGGCGTCAATCTATCGCGGACCTTGGAAGTGATACTCAATGCGCAACAACAAACACTTCACTCTCGTTTATTTTTATCACAAGTGTCTCATACCACGACCATTTCTAATCCTCATATTCGAAGCCTAATACACGTCCGTTAAGCCATTCCAAGTTACCAAAGCTTTCAATTTCGATCCTAGAGATACGACACGTACATGTGATGCATCAACGCCCAGAAATCAGAACGACATAAATAAATAACGGGTCACGAGAGTAGACAGATTCCCACATATGGCAGGAGAGGCTGCTGCCTCGTGCGGAGCCATACTTCGCAGAGCGACGAAATCCCTCCCTCAGCCATTAGCAGTGCACAGGCAAAGCTTGCCTTTGTTGTGCGATTGTATTATCGTTCCCCTTACATTCCTACGCACTTGAATTCAAGCATCACAAAAGACTGCCAAGTTTCTCGCTACGTGGACCGTACATCGCTGGCCACCAGGTAGAGGCAAGCCCAAGTCCAATATTGACCTCGCGTTGATTCAAACCAGCTGAAAACTGGAAAGGGTTGTCTCCCAGTCCAGCGCCATACATTCTTCGAGGTAGACGAGACGAACGACGGCCGAGAGCGAGCAACAAAAGCGCCGTGGACACAGCTTGAAAGATCCAGTTACAAAGACACGCACAAGGTCAACGGAACGGCATTGAGGTAAAGAGCAACAGCGTTCTTTATCCGTTCTTCTAGTTGATGACATGTCTCCAGCACAGCGAGGCCGAAGACGAGCGTTACACACCATCCGACTTCACAACCCGAGAAAAAGTTTTAAGTGGTTCGTGAATTCTCAATATTGCAGAAACGAACATGGAATTGAAGCGCCATGAGTAGAGTCCCGAAAACCGATTTGTTTATTCAACTAGAGCTCCGAGATTGCGAACGGTGACCGGACAACCGAAGGTGAGGGAACATGCTCGCAGAACCAGAGAAAGGCGACCACTAGCTGACAGGACTCCCGATCAAGCAGAATCCAGACAGATACAGAGTTTGGAGTAAACATAACCCAGATTTGTAAGGCCATGGCGAATAATCGTTCCGATGGTTTGAGATCGTCCAGTCAAAATAGGGCAAACCTCGATGGACAGCAGGGGCAATATGACCTTCACCGCAACGTGCTGCATCCTGGCGCACCGAAATTAGTGCCCAGGGAGCTGCCAGCGGAAGAGGAACAGATTCAATTCCGACAAGCAGTCACCATAAGCCACGGCGACGATCAATTGCTCCCAATGGCTCTTCTCTTCCAGAACGACGCTACGTCTGGGATGGATGCCCGACTCGCCTTCCATAAAAGGCAACGCCCGGTTGCACAGCCAACCATCACCTTTATGCCCGAGTACCCAGAATATCTCTGGGGCGCTGTTGGGCATCACATCACGAGAAGTGACAATGACATGCGAGTACACTTTGAGGCAATCACCGAACCAGCGACGAACCCTCCCGCGTCAAGGATGCGGATTGTCACGGAGTTTGGCGATTGGTTCGTCGTTGAGCCACAGGATGGATGTGGATACGTCACAGTGCAAGATGTCCAGAGGAGAGTGATTAGGTGGATGCAGGAAATCAGCTCCAGAACAGACCCGGGAGAGACGACTACTAGCCTTTCGAGATGGGTGAGGATAGCAGATTGGGATGGGGCAGAGATCGAGGTAGAAGTATGGATGTGGAAAGGGTTAATGCGCCTCGGAGAGACGACGGAAACATGGTGTTTGAAATTAGGTGAGATATGAAGGAAGGGAAGGACTGTCAACTAGAAAGCTTTCCTTTAGTCTTGGACCACGATTGTCAGGTGTTGAATTTCTGCTAAATTTCTAGTTTTTTATGCCCCTATACTCAGCCTAGGATTTTTGTATTCAATTAAATGTTACCCTTTTCTTCAGAAAATGTGGCCGTTATCCAGAGAACAAGGAATTGTTGGGATAAACCAAAGAGCGAATAGCGGAAGGTTTTTGCAAGGTATTCGAGGAGGTGGGAGGAGGAGGAGGGACAAGCAGTTGGAAGGGGGGCGCTGCCGTAGACAGCAGACGATGGAGTTTCCCGAGAGATGAGACCCAACCAGATCGGATTAGCGATGTATAGCGTAAACCTCCCGTGGTCGACGGTAGCACCTGGGATTGGCTCAACTTGCCATCACATGTCCCGACTTGCCGGCCATTCCCATGACACTTGTAGATCTACATCGGGCTCCAACACGGACCATGCCTTTCGCTTTCGGACCCAAGGAACCGAAACAATACACTACCAACTCACTCCTATGGCGGGTCCCACAGCTTCAAGCACTCACTCTGACCTACGTTATTTCCGAGACGCTCTTGACGCCTAAACCTCCTAACGGCGCAGCACGTCGGTGGTATGGAAGGATTTGAACCATTCTAAACGTCCGAACTTCTCACTGACACGACCCTGTCATTATCCGGAGTCCAATCTCACCCAGATTCCATAGTGGCCGCTTCCATGTCTCAGGATGGCTCTTCCATCCCTCCGTCCTCGACTCTCTGACAATATGCGTGCCCACACGGAAGAAGAGGAATGAGGAGATATCTCATGCTGCCAGACGTACATATGCTCCCGCCGCATTCCTTTTGCGCTCCTAGACTGAGTTGATGACGGGGTTTTTACACCACGGATCACCACGAATTCTTTTCCCGATTACACTCACCAGTGATGCATTCTCCAGGGCATCGTAATCACCATACCCACCTCCACTGCCTCTACATGTTAATTATCGTTTCGTTGGAACGTCGAACCAATCATATCGTGTCAAATCAGTGGCAAGTACTGTGGGTCTTCGGATCTGGCGTCATGGTCACGGGCTCGTGGCACGACCTTCCCTCCACGACAACTGGTTGGTGCAACTCCCTTCAACTAGGCTGTCGCACCTTCCGTTGCCAGCTCCGCGCTTGTATAGGCCCATAAGCATCACCGTCCTTTGTCCTCCCTGCCGACCCCAAATAGTTAGTCAGAAGTCCCACTGGAGCTTCCGCGCACCTTCTGTACCACTAGGCTCATGTGGATGTGCTATGGATCTGAGGGGAGATGCAGCCGGTTGGGTCCTCGGTAGGTTGTGGGCCGGTGGGCCCAGCGCTCTTCGCGAGGTGGGGTTGATCTGAGTGTAGAGTTCCGCGGGAGTCATACACCCCTGGTGAGGGCGCGAATTCGAAAGCGATTGGGGCACTAACAAAAGAGAGAGAAGGGGGAGAGTGTAGAGTCCCTTTTGGGCCATGCACTCGGGGTGGATGGCGTGAGTTCCGGGGGGACTGGCACTTGAGGAATGGGCATAGAACCCTCCGAGAGGGTGCCACGTGTCCTGGACACATGCATCGACCATTGCCGAGGCGTAGAGGAGAGGATACTGGTGCGAGACGTTCACCAAATGCCCCTGGGCTTCTTTGTTTGCCTAGGCTGAGGAGCTAATACTTCATACTGGGAGGTCAACCTGTTGCTGGGAGCACACTACTTATATACTCTAAAAACATGGCGTGACACAGGGTTGACGAAATGTTTCATGCTAGTCTCCATGCATAAGTAGCCGGTTCGGCACCCCTACATTCCGACCCCTATCATATGAAGTCGCATGAGATTAGAATAACAAGGCTTACATCGGGTACCCCAGACTATTGGCGAGGCACCAAGGCCAGAATCCAACTCAGTCTTATTCCCTGTTAACCTTGAATACAGGCTATCCGACATGACTATGATTCAAATAAGAACCAAGTTACGTCATGGGCTAAGCTTCGATTTCCTTTTCCAACGATAGGTCGGAGTTCAGATACAGTATCCAGAAACTCATTTCTCCATATAGGGCTTCCGGCCCCACCAGCCACTTTTTCACCGATATTCGCGACTCGTTTCTTCGCATTCCAGCCTGTTGTGGACAAATATTCACACTTGAAGGTTATTGTGACACACACATCATCTGACACTTCCCTCATTCGATATTTTTGAGATCTTTTTGTGGCGGTCCTTAGGTATCCCCATAAACTTCACCCCTTTCACGATGAGGCTCCAAAGAATGTCGGCCTCTGTGGGGTTATTCAGCCCACTCTTCGTAATGGTAACAGAATAATGACCCACTCCATGTCCCAATCTCGTAATCGTTGAGATGTTGGAAGTCAAATTCTTTTGGTAAAAAATTTCTTCAAGGGATGAGGAGAGTAGGTGGGTGTGGTTGTAGCGTAACTTTTCAAGGGCATACGATTGTGGAAGATGCGTAGTTGAGTTATTTGCAAACTCCGGTAGCCGATTTCTCATCCAGAAGCCTGTGGCTTATGTCATTGATATACTAGTGAGTCCGACGTATGTTCCCCCAGAAACTACGACTACGGATGAGGAAGAGACCCACGGGCTATTCAACGACATGGCTGAATAGGCAATGTATTCCAACACTCCAATCTGAGTCAGCCAGCGAGGTTCTTGGAACAACGCTTGGTTGAACGTATCCTTCTTCGTGAGAAAGCGGTATTTCCCTATTCCTAAGGTGTAGATGAGGACAGGAGAGAAACTGTTTGTTGGTTACTTACTGCAAATCTCCGAGCCATTACGGTAAGTCATCGCAGCCTCATAAATCAGCACCTTCGTTCAGGCATCTGATATCCTCCGAACTTGACTACCTCCCTTTACACATCATGAACTCAACCAGTTCGCACCCATCTGAAGCACCCCTACCCACCCTCAACAAGCTTGGAGTCTCATCGCTCCCCGGAGATATTGATGCCCCGAAGGTCGCAAGTGAATGGTTCACGTCTTTCGCGGAAAAGATCACCTCGAACGACGTCGACAGCATCATCAACCATCTCCTAATCCAGTCTTCCTTCGATTCTGCGCGTCCCGAGACTGCGGACCAAGTTTCAGTGTATTGGCGTGACCTACTCGCACTTACCTGGGATTTCCGTACTTTCGAGGGTACTCCTCGCATCCGCCGATTCTTGGTTGACCGTCTCAAAAACTCCGGTATCAGCAACTTACGACTGAAGAGTACCAGTGATGGCGAAGGACTTGCACCGTTTCTCGCCAAACCGTATCCCGATCTTGTTTGGGTCATCGGAATGTTCACTTTCGAAACCAACGTTGGACTAGCTTCAGGTGTCTTTCGCCTGGTCCCTACGCTTGATGGGCAGCAACAGATTCGATGGAGGGCGCATTGTATCTTCACAAACCTCGAGGACTTAAAGGGCTTCCCTGAAAAGGTCGGACACCTGCGTAACCAGGTATCTGATCATGGAAAGTGGGAAAGTCTCCGAGAAAAGGAAAGGCGTTTCGAGGATGCGGACCCCACTGTGATAATCATTGGTGCTGGCCACAGTGGTCTGGAGATCGCTGCGAGACTCAAACTGCTTGGAGTTTCGAACCTGGTAATAGAGAAGAACGAGAGGGTAGGAGATAACTGGAGGAATCGCTACGACGCTTTGTGTCTCCATGATCCCGTTTGTAAGTGACTCCTTCCAATGGTATTTTTGTGGGTCTGACGTTTTCTAGGGTTGGACCACTTGCCGTACATCTCGTAGGTGTTGCCTCAGCTGCGATCGCTACCCTTTGCTCATTTCGACTTCTCAGGTTCCCTCCAAACTGGCCGGTATTCTCCCCCGCCAAGAAGGTAATTTCTATGTCCTGTATTTTGGAAATTTGTTGACATTTGGGCCACCAGCTGGCGAACTGGCTGGAGTTCTATGCGGAGTCAATGGAATTAAATGTGTGGACGTCGTCGACCGTTTCCCATATTCAGAGGGACCCCTCTACTGGGATTTACAAGGTCACAGTATCATTCAAGGGACAGAAAGAAGGAACACGCGTCCTCACAGTGAAACACGTCATTTTTGCTACTGGCCTCTCTGGGGGTGCCGCATATATGCCCACATATCCCGGGATGGTAACAATACTTCCATCTCTTTATGACGTCTTGATGTTGAAGATGATCTCAGGGAAAATTCAAAGGGCAGATTCTGCATTCAACCCAACATAAGAAGGCGACAGACCACATAGGGAAGAAAGTGGTTCTCATTGGATCAGGAACTTCTGGTATAACATGTTCATCTAGTCTGACAATACTTTCTCACTGCGGTACGACCAGCTCACGACCTCGGCGTGGATTATTATGACCATGGAGTTGGTACGGATATCCGACTACGACTCACCGAAATGTCTTCTAACATCGCAGCTATAGATGTAACCATGTACCAACGCAGCTCGACGTATGTAATGTCTGTGCAGAAGGGAATGAGGATTACTGTGGCAGGTGAGCGATTACAAGTGCATTTCGTTTTTAGTGGAATCCTTACAGCGTTCCCAGGCTTATTCGAGGAGTCTGGACCGCCAACTGCTGTGGCTGACAGGATATCCGCGTCGTTCCCAAATCTTCTTAATGTTGGTCTCCACTATCGAAATACATCAGTGATTGAAGAAGTGGATAAGTGAGGACAGTACTCACCTGTAATATTTGATCCCTCACCCCTTATGCGGCTTCAGGGAAACTCTTGAAGGTCTTCGACGCGTTGGCTTCAGACTCGAACGTGGATACAAGGATGCCGGTTTCTTGTTGAGCGCATACACGAGGACAGGAGGCTACTATCTAGGTGGGGAGATAACTTATTTGACCTCGGCCACGCTGACTCTCTGTGACAGATGTTGGTGGTAGTCAATACGTCATTGATGGTAAAATCAAGCTGAAAAATGATTCTAAACTGGAAAGTTTCACCGAGACTGGCTTAAAGTTCACAGATGGGAGCGAACTTCCCGCCGATGTAGTCGTGTTTTGCACAGGGTAAGGGTCTTCACTTTGGAAACGGAAACCGTCTAATGAACTTTGGGCAGGCTCGGGAATGCTCGTGATGTCGTTAAGGGCGTTGTAGACCCCGAGACCTTTAAAGATGTAGGCGAGATCTGGGGGTTGGATGATGAGGGCGAGTGGAAAGGTATTTGGGGCGACCTTGGTGTGCGAAACTTGTGGTTTATGATGGGTAAGGAATGCCCATTGGAGATGTTCGTGGCGAGTACTGATTTTGCAACCCAGGGAGTTTTGCGTTAAGCCGTTTTTACTCCAAGCATCTCGCGCTCCGTGAGTGAACCCTTGGCTCCTTACATCCGCGTGGTTGGTGACACGAGAAAAATTTAGAAATTAAAGCAATCGAGGAAGGCATCTTCGGCCAAAGGTATAAGGAAAGAATTTGAAGAAACGGAGAAGCGGCTTCCAATGTATGAATTACACCTTATTTAGTGACGGGTGCCGAATGTGTACTGAAAAACAGATAGGCATAGACTCAACCTTTAATGTATATATACTATCGACGATTCGGGGGGTAAGCACTCTCGAGAGTGATGCCAACGTCCTTGGGCTGTCATCCGTTAGCTTTATCCGAAACGCCATCCAGGAGGAAAAGCAGGGAAAGTATAGAATAAATCAAAACAAACGCAATTTGAGTGCATTTCATTTGGCAGATTCTTGAACAAGGACTTGGAGACAGCCGCGATATTTAGGCGTTAAGAACGCCATGAAATCGAAGTCAAGTAGTCTACTCAATGATCAATGGCAACCAACCTATGCAAATAACGGCAACATACGTAGTTTCGTAAACTTCCATATCCAGTCTCCGAAGCAGATTTCCGAAAATCAGATACAGTTCACACCAGGCCAAGCTAATCTATGTGTGGGCTTCGGATGAAGACGACTGATACTGGGACATACTTGATGCCAAGGCACATGCGCGGTCCTTTCGAGAAAGCAACGAGATAGTTATCAAGTTCCCTAGACTCTTTGCCAAGCCACCGATCAGGATTAAAGGTCAAAGGATCAGCGAAGATATCAGGATGCCTATGCACAAAGGTCTGTCCCATAGCGACAACAGCCTGGAAACAGGATCGAGTGAGAGATACACATAAAGTCTAAATTAGACGTACACCTGCAGGGACCAGGTGTCCACCGATCATGGTAGTTTCATGTACGACTCGCGGAAGAGGGCTAACGACACCATGAGAGAATCTCAACGATTCCTTAATAACAGCAGTCTATGAGGACACAGATTAGCATGTATCAAACGAAGGACGAAGGAAGGTCACCAGGTATGGCAATTTCTCAAGGATTTGAACGCCAACCCTCGCATCTTTGTCTGGCCACACTTCCTTTATCTCTTTCACTAACCGTGTATGTATGCCCGGATCGCTCAATACATAGAACATTCCAATAGCACACGTATTTGCGACCGTATCGCTGCCGGCTGCAATCAAGACCGATGCCTCATCCAGCAACGATTGCCTACTTGGGGGTTGACGACCATTCTCCGTGCTTAGGAGGTGGTGATATATCGTCTCGTGTTCAACTTCGTCGAGGGACATGGGGTTGGCGAGTATTCTGTCGATTTGCTCCTCGATAGTCCTAAAGAGGTTATCGACGGCAATCATCTCCGGGCTCTTCAGTGACGATGGGAGACCAAACACGAGAGGACTTATGAACGGAAAGTGCTGCATAAGGAAGAAGACACCACCCGTAGATAACAGTGTCATGAGGGCCGGATGTTTGAAATCAGGAGCGTCGAGGGTTTTAAATGGATTTGCGTGGCAGTAGGATGTGATGATCTCCATTGTGGTCGAGTGGAGGGCAAAGTGAAGGTTTGCTGGACAAGGCTTGGGCCTAGCATATGTAAATAGCGCATGGACTAGTCGATTTACCTGGCAACGAGTTGGGTTGAGTGAGAGGTCGGAAAGGAAGGGTGGCGCACGCTGTGCTGTATGACGTCTTCAAGCTTCAGAATTGCCCGACGTGAAAACAATGGTAAGAGGATATCTCTCCGTTTCTTTGCCACCTTCGGATCAGCGAAGCCGAAAGATGACTGACGTTCATTGAAGCAATCATAGAACGGGGGGAATTTTGTCAACTTGGTGCCGGAGCCATAAATGTCGCCGAAAGCGTGAGGGTCGTTGAAATGTAGCTGGAGATGTGTGACTACCGAGACATATCAAGAGTCGTAAAGGAAGCTCACCTGATTTGGTCTGATTCTGACCACAGGACCTGAGAGGTGGTGGGGGTAAGCCTGACATATAGCTCAGTTCTCAGCTTACCATAGATCTGGTGCAACTTCTCGAGTTGTTTGACCAGTCCGCCTCTCATCCAGATATCATAGTATGCAGTGTAATAATCGGAAATGGCAGCTAGAGTAGGTCCAGGAAACTTGGCCAGAGGATGTAGGTATAGTCGGTAACACACCAACAGTGCCAGACTGAGACCAGCACCAAGAAGAGAAGCCTTGGTGACATCCCAAAACGTTGAATCAAACATCTTTAGATAGGGAGCAGGACAGGGACCTGCGGTGGTTATGTCCGTAAACACAGATCAACTTGAGCGGGGCCGTGGGTGTCTTTCCGGGTCTTTATGGTAGCGTAGGGTGGATGCTGAGGGGCGCCGCGGGCTATACAGCTCCTGGGTATGCCAATCTTAAGAATGAGTGAGCGGGGAACCGACGCAACCGTAGCTGCCTAGAAGAAAGCGTGTGAGGTTGAGGTCACGGAAAGAAGCCACGATGGTCACATTGCTTGAACGAGCTGTCACGAAGCCAAGACACTGGCAAGCGTAAACCGTCATAGATAACGGACCGACAGACTCCCTAACAACCACGAAATCCTAAGTCTGTCACTTTGATTTGCACTGCCTGGACATATCTTAGATTACTGAACGCGAGACAGGAATTGAACTAGATGTACTAGCTGCCTGGACCGCGAAAATGAATGGAGCAGAAGAATGATGAAACTCGCTGCAGGACCACCTGTCGGCCTATACCCGTTCCCCACCCCACCCTTTGTCCATTCCCCATAATCCTTTGACTCTTGAAACACAGGATCAATGGAACTTGCGATCAGCACCAACTTCACGGCATACATCTTAAGGCTGGCAGCACCCTTTGGATGTGTGCTGGGATACGACTCGATCGTATCTAATCCCCAAGTCGAATTCCAGGTGTCTCCCCCCAGGATCAGTGTGTCCCTGGGATGTCATGAAGAATACGCTGGCTGTTCCGAAGTAGGAACAAGAGCCTCAAACCTCGACAGCTTCCGTCGCGGTCGCACATCCAGGGATCTGGTAAGCATTAAGCCAGTGAACAGTGTAGTCATACTCTAAAAACGGCGTGAATGAAAACTGTTATCGACGTAGAGGGATGATGGAATACGCCATGGCAGAGTCTGTTCCTAACACTGAAGTTTGACGCTCAGGTTGCGTCACAATTTACCGAAAGGCCTTAACAACTAGTCACACAAACGTTGTATTATACTTCCTTTGTTTTTTTTTTTCTTCTTCTATTGGTTGGGCGTTTCTGGCGTCCCGCAGAGATTTATTCTGATGAAGTGAGCCGGCTATGTTTTAATCACCTGGTATCCCGGTATTTCAGTAATTCTATTGCGAAGCTGTGACGATAGTAATGGTGAACCCTGAGTCTACACGCAGTCGTGGCGTCGTTAGTCCTAATGACAAGGGGTGCCACATCCTTTTCAGCGCTTGTTTATCTAAGAGCCTCCTGGCCTAGCGGACAGCTGTCAAGTTTCTGTTGTGCAAGTCAAGTGTTTAAAATGGGACCTGTAGGCATATCAATGTGATGTAGAGAAGGATAATGTAGGTGTAAGAACTAAGAAAAACGTGAACATGAGGGCATTGATCCTCGCCAACCTCATGAGAAAGAACAACGATGCCCCTTGAAGCGTTTAGGGTTGATTTAAGTCTAGGGTCTCAGAGATGGGAGCCTAGATCTGCGCCCAAATCTGTATAATGTAACCTCGTCCTTGTGTAATTCCGGCGACTTCTTTAAAAGCGACTACGGACACCTTCCGTTCAGCACAGGGCCCTCAAACAACTTTGGATGAATGTGGGAGTATTTTCTTTGTCGATCATCACGCAAGGCTTGAGGAAGCCGACCACAAACATTGACACAAGTGGGAATTGGGGTGAGTGGTTTCGAGGCGTGGTGGTCGGGAATTCTAGTCATCGGCGACCAAACTCTGAATTATTTTACAGCGGTAACGACGTTGAGGACCAGACTGTTGGGGGTAATTTCCATTCTCCGAACTATAGTGAATAGTTGCTATCTCTGCGTTGCTGTATGAGACATCTGCCTAAATGACAGATGTTTCACTGATGAAACTTTGTTACAGATTGAGATCGGAGTCCCGACATATTAACTGACTTTGAGATTGTATTCCCCAGCCTGTCACTCAATCTGGAGCTGTTCTGTGAGCCTGGGATCTATATTGTAAGGTCGCCTCTCATTGCTTGAGATAATCCGGTTCACTCTTTTGAAAGGAAATATTTGCAGGCATCTCTTGGAACTCAGAAGACAGCCATCTAAAGAGAGATGATTGGACCCCGACTGTCACACGACTGAACGAGGAGTCTGCACTTGGGGTCAACGTAACAAGGCTGTGCGTGCCACCTATTCCTCCAAGATTCCATAACCTCTGCTTGGTTTCCTTTGTATCATTGCCGGAACCGAACCCTTACAGACCAGTGCCCACGTCGGATGTTACGGTTATTTAACCTCTTTCTCTTCCAAATCCTGTGGCCGCAGGTACCATAACCTGGAAATATTAAGTGAGTACTTCCGCCTCACGGAAGATGTACAGGCTGGAAGTGAAGACTCAGGTTTTCTCAAGATTGCACGAAGCACTTCTCTCTCATCAGCGTCATAGCGTTCATACAATTTGTAAAACTATCATCATAGGTACATTGTATGTACCGATTTGGTAGTCATTGCCCTAATCAGTAGTTGATTAGTTGGGTCAGCGTTACTGTCACAAAATCGGCGGTTGAAAACTTACTACCGCTTGGCAGGTCATGGCACTGAACGTCTCGAATCAAGCAGGACAGTACTTACAATGTGCGTATTTTTGCTACTGTATTCAATCCATTATGATTTTCCAACAGCTAAACTCCCAGCGGGACGCGGATGTAGTTATTTCAACGTTATATCATTTCTTTCCGTAAAATAACGGAACAACGTTGATGTACTGTATCCTACTGTATCCTCGGAATTATAACAACAAGTCACGGAGTCACCGCGACCTGGTTGACAACTACAGCAGCTTACCTAAGAGTATCTAGCAGGAATGTTGATTCATTCGCGGCCAGGTTCTCATAGAAACGCTACTCGCACACATATTGAGACATAAAAACTAACCCTTACCTGAGTATACTTCGGACTAAGGCCCTTATTCTATTATAGCAGCACGACTATCGTAAACAGCCGGAACGGCGTTGTCGATGATACCAGAGCAATAGCCTAAGAGTCTACAGTTTAGGGCGTTTCATGCATGTCGTATACTTAGTTACGGCTGCTACCCTGACTTTGACCTGCATGAATAGATTCATTGATTTATCCAAAGGGACCGAGGCCTCAAGGCTCCGGTACCCCATTCTAAAAGCTCATCTTGTCCCCCTTCAAACGCTCAACACGAGGCAAATGAGTTAACCGATCCGACCTCTAGATGAAATGCGGATATGAAGTGTCACTGTCATGTCGGGTTGAAGATCGAACGTTAGTCCTTACAAGGGCCTCTCCGAGTCGGCAAAACATGCTCGCTGCGTCACTCCCTTTCGTTGGCTCAAAGATTGGATTCAAACTAGTATTGGGGCTGTGTGCAGGGTATTGGCGGCGCCCAAGAAACTCAAGCGCTCGGATTCATTATTCCCTAGAATGGTGGGATTGAATAATTTAATTTAGTGCATTTTAACGCCGTTGAGGTCCCGGTCCATAGACATCTCTCTGCCAGACACGGCCACACATAAAGAGCCGCAAATCGTTGGCATCTGTTCATCACAATCCTCCCCGACAAAAGTAGTGAGTGAACTTCCCGACATTGTGGCTGTAAAGATCGCCGCTGTGTGGGTTGCTCTTGAAATGGTCGCTCTCATGGGACCTCACTCGGAACAGCCCCCCCCCGACGTCTTGCACCCTTCATCTAGTAGCTCGCACGCTAACAGTCCGTGACTGTTGACTAGACTTCCAATATTTGTATCCTCGTGAACTTGAAGTTGGGTTAGGTTTTCTGGCACGATACCGTCGCTCACGATTACCGAAATGCCCTCGCCAGGCGTTGAAGATCACAAGGTATGGCTCCAATTCTCCTGTGTTCATTTTTCAACGCGTTTCCCCCCGCTCTTGTCGCTTCCGACGCTCTTGTCCTCAAACTGGTGCTCACACATACCGGTCCCTGCAGTCGCCCATTACTCCATTTTGCAATGCAACACCCGAACAAAAGATTCACGGTAAGCATCAGTTGTACGGCTCACCACTAAAAAGTCTACTTTCTCATTCATATCATTCAGAGGAGACCACCATCACCAGAAGGGATAGAACACCACGATCCTCATACGATGATGGCAGACAGGTCGAGACTCCCAAGGTAGGATACTATCATTAACTAGAGTGTCCACTCAGTTAACGGGGGCTTGGATTGGATAGGATACCTCAGAGATCCTCGCAAATCGTCCCCATTCTTCAATAGATGAAGCTTCACCCGATATCCGGGAAGATGATAGCCAAGCCCTCAGTCCAGAAGAGCTCCAGCATCATGGACACACCCGTCTGAGCTGCGTCAACGAGGGGCTTCAGCCAATCTTGGAAGTGGAGCCCAATTACTGGTCAGCTCCGAGAATTAGGCCAATTGCGCTTCCAGAATGCGAAGACGGCGAAACAGCCGACATTGAACTCGTGACACAAGAGAGGGTTACCCAGGATCAAGATTCCCAAGCTTCCCTCCTTTTTCATCAATTTTAGCTATATTTTGTCCATACAATGTAGGATAACTAGGTGTGAATTCAGAGGTGTAGAAGATACAGGCGACCCGCTGTTGCCAAGTCTTCACTATGTCGCCAAGCCGTCCCGCCGATTGCCATGATTTCTACAACAAACAGCTCCCGAGATGTGGCACCGAAGGTAAAAGGTTAACGAAAAGGGACTTGAACAAGTTTTGTCCAATGAAACAAGAAGAGGTACCGCAGCGAGACCATACTATACTGACAACCGCGGCGGGAGTTGACTAACGTACTCTTCTCTCGAGACTTGGATGTATCAACGACCTCACGTGATTCGCTCAAACGAGAGACTGTTAGCCCGCTAGAGTCCTTCCGGACTTACGGCATGTTTGTCAGGGTCATTCTGAAGGGCCAATGTATAGCAAAAAATGGATAAACAAGTGGGCCTGCTCGGAACGCCCGTAACTGGAACGGCACTTTTGCGCTAAGACCCCACAATCCTTGGTTCCTGACCGGTGCTCTTAGACACGACTGGCTGGCATTCGTGTTTATCACTCCAAATCGCAAGTTATCTTGAATGCAGCTAGAGAATACGTGGTCAAACACGAGAGGACTATTGGAAGAAGCGGTGACCGTACTCATAGGGAAACCTGGATACTTAAAGCAAGAGCCTCGGGTCGAGAGTGTAGTAATATTGGATAAGGGATTGGGTGGGCAAGTATTACCGGGATCACTAAGATGTCATCAGTGAGAACCTCAAGTCACAATGCAACATCTTACGTTGTTGCGTTATATGCGAAAACTGTCAAGACCACCCGAGTTAGTCAGCCAACGTACTAAAGATGAGGACATACAGTGACACCGAACAGCGGGTGCAAGGAATTCCAAGTGGATGCTATAGACATGACTCGTGTTCAAAGGTATACATGTGTTTAAGTCGGATTCTTCAATCGTGCTCCATTCATACGGCCCGGAGTACGATTCACATGTCGGGGATCCGTCATAAAGCATGAGCACCGTTGCGAATGTATACGCAATCAGCGAAGAGAGGGAGAACAGCGTGAACGAGAGGTGCATGGTGATACGGCGATGTCAGTCAGTGCGGCAGTTCGAGTGTTGTGGCATTTATATACAGGCGTATCAAGAACTCACAAGGGGTTAATCGGTGACAGCCAGCGAGTCTTAATAACCGGGGTTTTCGCGTAGGTCCCAACCTTACACGCCTCGTCTTGTGACCACTGAGGCCTGCGAGGGTCAAGACCTAGGCCGCCATCCAACAGCTAAGGTGAACGCATTGTCATGCGCTGGCTTTGGCCAAGTTGTCTTCGAGGCCCGAGGTGGGGCGTTGGACATGCAGGACAGCCGTCGGGCGCGATTCACTCCTCCCCCCTGGATGGTAATGATCAGCCGTGTCAAGGCAAAAGCACACATGTGGAAATGAAGGAATTTCCATCAAACTCCTTCATTTCCACATTTGCACTTTCGCCTTATGTATCCCTGCTAAAGGCCCAGCATTGAATATCCTGCTTACTAGTCACATGGACGGAGAGAGGTAATTCGGCATGGGGATTGTGCGGAACATTGGACATCTGAGAATTGCGCCAGAGGAAAACAGGCCCAGGAAATGCATCGCCGGCTGCGCACCGACTTCGGTGAAAAGCTGCGCCAAGCGTTTACAGGTGTCTGTCTACCTCCAAAGTATAAGCCCCAAAGCTAAAGCTATATAAGGGGACTCAACTGTCGCCGTCTTGCATTGTAATGTCAAAAAGGACCATCTGGCATGCCAGGTCGTCCGTGACGTATCACTGAAGTGTTAGATGCGATTTACATTCTCGTACAATTCCGGACCGCCATGTGCGAGACGTTGCGTGTGTCGTGCTATGCTTAATTCTAACGGTCGATGTTGGTACTTAAGACTCGCTGACCATATGAGGCCGTCATGGCCGTAGCCTAGATACGCTAAAAAGTCTCGAAGGAATCCCCTCATTGGGTCAGATCATCCGAAGTCTTAATTCAACCACTTAAGAGACTGGGACTGTCATCTACCAGTCGTCCTGTCCACCGTAGCGAGCCGGGAGCACGATCTTTTGGCGTAGTGAATGATGCAAAAATCTGTGGGAACACATATACTTCATGCAACATGCAACGTGGAAGGCAACGGGAAAAGGGAAGATGTCAATCACGTTCTTCCCATTTTTATGCGCATTTCGAGACTTGCCCTTCAACGAACTGTCGAGATAAACGTATTCATAGCTCTCCCTTTCCACTCTGTTGTCATACTCATACGCGGCGGGTCACAAGAGTAAGGAGCGATGACCACGGGACACATTTTGTAAGGAATCATGAACGTAGTAGGCATTAGGCGGTGGGAAAGTCTCAGGGTGGCAGGACCTCGAGTCGAGTCATTTCATGATTTACGTCCAACTGACAGCGAAGCAGACAGTGGGGTAATATATGGGCGGTGAATGCGGGTGCTTTCGGAAGCGCTTGCTGGTAGTGGGGGTTTGAGAAATGACTTGACAAGGTAATTTGTGTCGTCCAAATGATAATAATATAAGTGCCGGTGGTAAAGGCCGCTCAACAAAAGACTCCTTAATCTCAACGCGAAGAGAGAGCTTCGTCGTAGGCTAAGCAGACAATGGATATATTAAGACATTACGTCAGAATTATGTCGATATCTAAATCCGCAATCAATAATGCATCCTTCCACCTCAAATTGTCGACTTCCGCTCTTGGCACCCTTATATATCTAACCTTGCGGTGGATATCCTCTCTCCACTCTGCAAAGGATATAAACGCACCCCAGTCCAACTCTTCCCCCGCTGTTTCCACTACCTCTATGCCTTCCAACGAAGGGAATAAAATCGACTGAGGTCGAAACCCTTCCTCGTCTTCGATTTCGTCGTTATCACCATAGTCGCTGATGAGATCGAGGACGGCATCCATTGCGGACATCTCCAATATGAGGTGCTTCACCGAATCCAGGCGTTGTATCCATTCTCTTAAGAACGAGAATAGTGCGTCGTCATCGAACGGGTACCGGCCATTGATTGGTGAGAGGATGATACGGAGAGTCTTCACGCCCACGAGGTAAATCTCTGGCATAAAATCGAAAAGTGACCGAGGAAGGTTTAACGCTCCGAAATGCTCGAAACTGGATTGCCATTGGAATTTAAACAGAAAATAGGCGGTCTGTTGAGGCAATTCTCGTTCGTCATTGATGGCGTTAGAGAAAGCAATTGCGGCCCCCGTCAACGAGATTTGGAGATTGTCGCACAAACGGGTGGATATCAAGGCCGAAAATGCATTTTGCAGCAGTTCGAGACCTTCGTGGGTGTCAAGACCTGAACACACACTGATCCTACAACCATTTGGCAGTTTAACCTTGGAAAGGATGTGTGCACAAGCAGTTGCGTCGTCGATCAAGGTGAATTGTCGCAGAGAGTACAAACAGACTGTTGGAGACCATTCCATTGTATCGGTGTAACGGACAGAAATCGCGTACGACAGCTTTAAGGATTCGAGGCGAGGATGACGGGAAAGCAGTATGAGCCAGGTACGGCTTGGTGGCGAGAAAGGATCTCGAATATCCTCCACAGTCAGTTCTGCAAGAGCAGGGTAGGACACCTGTTCAAAGTCTACCAATGCGGAGACAAGGCGAAGAGACCGCAGTTGAGGTGCATCATTACTGAACAATTGCGGTGGCAGGCGCACAGGGCCCATACTATTGCCTTCGAATGCAAATAGGTCCAAAGCCGGCGCTGACTGGTGTAGTTGTTTGAAGTGACCCTCTGTCAGGTGGAAGCGACGGATCACAAGGTAGGAGATGCGATCAAGCTCCACAAGCACGCGAGTGAACCGATTTTGCATCCCTCGTAACTGTGCACTGGTGGGACGGGACTCCGATTCACCATCGATAAAGACCTCGATTGGTTTTGGCTTTGACCACTCCAAAAAGTCTGCCATCTGGTCATCTGAGGATCCTACAACATTAATCAGCCTTCCCCACAACTCGGGGATGGAAAACGCGATTGCTCGCCAGTAATGAGAGACGCGACATATGGCCAGAAGCATCAGGGTTGCTTCTTTGAGAGTGAGGCGGGAGTAACGGAACTCCGTGGCAGCATAGAATATGCGCACGAGAAGCTCTGTCGGAAGGTCATGAATTGTGGCAAAGTGTTGTGGATCCTGAGGCACGTCCAGGTTAAGCGACGTGTGGAAGGAATTGACGAACTCCTCGTCCGGATTCATCTGATATGCAAAAGTGGTAAGACACCGCCGGTTGAGAAAAGAGCACACTCGCCTAGTAGAAGGTCTTTTGTTAACTGGAGGAAGGTTTCCTAATCATCGTGGACGAAACGTGCAGTTGGATTGCAGCAACGTGCGTGCGAGAAATTTCCCTTTCCATTCGCAATTGGGCCCGTGGGACGCACGATTTGATCCGAAGTCAAGAGAGTCCGACAGCTCCGAATCAAAGGCTAACGCTCTCTTGCGCCCATTTCACGTTCAGCGCTCAGCGCTCGCCGAACGCTCGTTGAGCCAGCATGCATTCAACGTCAAAGGCCTAGAATGCCATGCCCTTGCCATTCCCACAAACGTAACATCCTTGGCACCCCCTTACTACGGTCTCAGGATCCGAAGAGGTCAACTCGCTTGCAAAGCCTCAGCGGATGGACAATGGATATGACCATAACTGTCAGGTGTAGATACGAACTATCGACGCCACATTGCTGTTCAGAATGTCACGGAAGAACTACCCTGCCATGCTGTTCTGGAATGTTGTGTCAAATGTCGTATCAGATGCAGACTTTACGACACCACTTTTCACACTTTGTGTCTCCTGATTGAGGCTTTCTGGGCTTGTTGTTGTCCGTTTGTAATCCAGAAACCCAGTTGGGTCTCAAGATCTCAAAATGGGCACTTGGGCCGCATTGGTCTACTACAGATGACGAACCGGAGCATGGTGGGTCAACAACATTGCCCCAACTTTCATCAACTGATATAACATCTATTGTTGGGCTTGACAGCGCTTAAACAGATATAGAATGACTGGAATAGACGATGACTCGTCAAGTCCCCAGGAGGGAACCAATGAAGGACTGAGGTGTTGGTTCTCGAATTATATCGGTTCGTAAATGGAGCTGAACATATGAGTCCTGTTCCCACTAGTGTCAACCGTTACCATAAGGCGGCAATCCGATTTCTGTTAAGAGATGCCACTCGCAGTAAGTGCGAACTTCTCTCTGTCCATATCGCCCCCTAGTGCCGCAACGTCTGAAATATTCCCAATTATGAGGTATTTTACACGATCATTATCCAAAACGTCCAAGAATTCCGCCCAAATTGTTATTAAGGTAATAGGATCCAAAATTTGGAGATATTATTACTGTGAAGTATATGTGGTCATGGGTTCTTTCGGTGAGTATGTCACAAATTGGGGAAGACGTTGCATTCATGCCAGTACACAGAGAGCATTTGAGATCTTGATCACGCGGTCCCAAACCAGACGTGGAAAGCGATCCACGTTCCGTCGGGGAACTCGCGCAACAGCTGGAGGAGCTCGTCAAAGTGATCATTCCCGAACAGCCGAGCGACCCTGACGTCTGCGAGCCAGAGGCGAAGTAATTGCTCGATTTCCCTGATTTGGGGGTGATCCGCAGCCGGCTCCGCGAGCTGCACCGACGGTAAGCATCCTTGCTGTTCATTAATTGATATTGGCCTCACCTGTATGAAGGGGGAAGGTTGTTGCGGCCCAACTTGGTCGACCTCCATTGCCCAGGGTTCATCGTTCCTAGTGACGGGTGTGGTCGGGGAGAGCACAGACTCATAGCCGTCACTAGGGTGCCCAACAGCGGTGTCAGTATGGAGCATTAACCCTTGTGTGGGGGTATCCGAAGGCTGTTCAGACAACGCGTGTATGGCGTAATCGTCAACATGGGGAGATTCCGGCTCGGGAAGATCAATTGTTTGCAACCGGGGAGGGGGCGGTAAGCTGGGAGTATCATCGTCGACCTGATTGATGGTGAGCGTTGTTAATCCGGGCTCGTTTCTCCGCGAGTACTTACGTGCTCAACGCCCGTTTGATAAATTTGGTGGCCTGTGGCTGAGGGCTGCCCCAACCCCAAGTTTGAATTTCCTATCAACACCCCAACTGTTGATCAGATCGCTCATTACGGCAGTTGGGGAATCTCGTACCCAAGGACTGGCGCAACAACGGTGTAAATGACATTATAGCATTAAACATTTGTGCGACGGTCGACACGAAGGAGGAAGTTTCGTGGGTAGGTGAGGGAGACAGAAGAGGTGGGTAGACCAGGAAGGGGAAGGGGAAGGAATGGGGAGACACGATGCTAATAGGCTGTGCCCATGGCAGGAGGTGAGGAAGCTCACCATATTGGTGCTTGCGTTTCCTGATGGCCCAGACATTTTGATAGAATCTTGCTATTGTATTCGCCTTAGACCTCTGCGGCCAGTAACGCGTCAAGCTCCACCACACGGCCAGTAGCTCGGGACTTGACCAACGCACTTTGCCGTCGGGTGTGTTCTACTGAAGCTCTCGCTAGGGTATTCTGAGAACAACAAGTCAGGAACCAAGCTTCAAGTGGCGAAACGAGCAAGGAAGAACAGGGATACAGGTCGAGGGTCAGGCAAAATGGTCCTCGGCACCCCATTATGACAGCCGGTAGGCTCCCCTTCCTCCCTGAAGACGGTCGAGGAGAGAAGAGGCGAGGCGAAGTGAAGACTCACCGGATCAGGTCGCGGTTGAGCAAAATTGTGGATCCTGTACGACTTCAAGAGCGAAAAGTATAAAGGAGAGAATTAGTTGCTTAAGACCAACGGCGGGCGGAGGTGGAAAGAGGTGAGGCTGAGTACGAATGGACCGAATGGGGAAGGGAACGTAATAGCAATCGTCCGCCTATCGGAAAGGGGGTAGAGGGGGATATGCCCCGCGTCAACTGCACTTTTCGTTTTTGTATGTGGGCTTACACCTGACCGACCGCCGCCACGAGTACGTGAGTATAGCTATGGTCTACTATCTCTTCATCGCATTGAACTCGAGCGTACGCTTCATCAGATCCCCAGATCAATCTCTCAATGGACGCACAAGTACATATATTGATTGCAGGCCTAAAAAAGGCACCGAACCCCAAATCAGGGCCGTAGATCTCACCATCTCCGCGCACCGCTGGTTGTTGACCCTATTGGACGGCCCTCGGCATGCAATGTACAATATGTATCCCGTGGTGATCAAGAAAAAGTTTTTTATACGATTGATCAGAGGACTTGCTACTAGTATGATGGCGGGTGACATAGAGTAACACCACTACTCCCTTCCCTTTAAGTATTGCAATTACACCATGTGTGGCCCTTAGGTTTGGAAGTTCGTTCCGAACAATGTTCCCAGACTCTATTCCCTCTATGCCGTTGATGGTCAAGTTGAGTGTAGTACCTACCATTGAAATCCTGGCGGAGTATTATCCCCTTGCTACCTGCGAGGGACAAGTGGAAACCATGCTTCCCCATGGACTCTCCCCTCGATCAGCAGTACGAAATCTGGGGACAGCGCAGACATGTCTGAGGAATCATTAGCTGGGAGGAACCACATTAGTGCCGAAATAAGCAGTCCAGCTAATTAGATCCAGTTCGGTGAATTTCCGACTGATGGTCGGGGCCGAAGACATATTCGGAGGTGTGAAACCTAGACTGGACTCTATGAAAGAATAAGATAGATTTGCGATTCTATAGGACTGCGCGGCGGTCGCGGTGGTCATATCCAGCGCTTGAACAAACTGATACAGCGGCTTTACTGATTATTCGGGAAATCGGATCGTAACGTCGCTCGTACATGACTGCCCTTGCCCGTCAGGCATCTCAAGCTTGATGAAACTAAGATACGCGAGGCCATCAAACAGCAGCATACACTGACGCTCTGGTGCTTTTCACCCTGTGGTTAGTAGCCCCTAATATGATCCTAAGATTGAATTTTGGAATGGAAACCGTCCTTAGCCATTGGACCAGGGTCAGGCCGAAGGGTGCTGGGAAGTTCTCATCTAAAGAAGGTCAGTCCAGGTCACTCACTGCTACCGGCATGGCTCCTACGAATTTGGTTGGTGGTCGTAAGCCGACTCGGGATCTAATTTGGACATACCATCTCTTCGGGACCACATATCCTGAAGAGACAGAAATCTCACGGCAATCGCCCAACTCAAATCGTGCACCTTGAGCTCTCATAATTTACGCTCCAGCCATTGTCGAAGAGAATCAATAAAAGTGTCATCTCCACTCCCGTATTGATACCCTGAATGATCTAAGCGGCAAATGATATCCGGTACCTATCCAGTCGGAAATCGCTTCTCCAGGCCGCCGCTCTTGGGCCGTCCCACACCTGCAATGGACGATGAAGCCCCAAATTTTTGAGATCTCCGCCGCGCCTCTGTTGTACGGAGATCAGCGCTTGCATCGAGGCGATTCATTTGCAGAGAAAAACCATCAACACACCAAACCTCAGAGATCTAGAGTCCTGTATGTGACCATACGGCGGAGGAAGACCTTGGTTCGCCCTGTGAGGCCTCCCTGGCTGGAATAAGATCAGGTCCAAGGGTGTGGCCATGACGTTTTGTTTTTGTAGCCCTCCCTAAAGGCGTTGCGACATCATATTCTTTGCTATGCATACATGGGAACATCCACGACATATTGAGGAAAGTCCAATACGCGCCGTTCACATGATTCATAGCTCTACTACATCAAAGTGCTCAGGCGCTCGAGCACAATGGAAAACATTGCACCGCCTTTCCAAACACAAAATCTCCCCGTCAGCTAATGCCTCGCCTCCGTCCCTATTAAAACATTGAATACATCTTCACTAGTCCAGGGGTCGATGGCAACTCTCGTCAAGGGAGGTTTCCAGATTGCCGTGAGTAGGCTGGCTTCCCACTCTAATGATGTTCCTACAGCATTAGCTGATGGACGCGTTCGTATCATCATCTCTTTCTCCCACCCATCCTGCTACTTCCAGTGCTCAGTTGCCGCTGCTATTGGGACCGCAGGACCACGGCAGAGCCGCGAGCGGAAAGCTTTGCTGATCGGAATTACTCATGAACACGTTCAGATAGAGAATTTGAGGCTGAGTGGGCCTCATTTAGAGGTGATGGCGTTCAGAAACTTGCTGTATAGTACGTGCCACGATCTGGTAGATGCTCAGGGGTACATGCCCACCGTTAACATATAGATCAGTACGGCATATCATCGTCGTTATGATGGACCACCCGTCCATCGATACAGCATTTCGCCCAACCTCCGAGAATATTGTGGGTCTAGAATCACTGCCGAGCGCACCGGCGGCTGAATCGACTCTGTACAGAAGCGTGAACTGCGGAAGTTCCACTCCCCGCATGGCCGTGGCGATTACTATTTCCTCTGTATGTCACTTCAATTACACCGTCTATCTCGTTGCTCACCCCTCCTACCCGTCTTCAGATTGCGGTCATGCAGAACAGAGGGATTGCAATGCTGCTGGTAGCATTTCCGGTGGTGAGGACTATGAAGAGGACGGCAAATACGAATGTACGCCTGTGTGGCTAATCCATCTCGGCTCACTCCTCAAGAAGTGCTCTAGATGTCCTGCCATCCGATGCTATTAGGGTTAACGGTGAGATTGACGATTCGAAGATGATACAGGATAAGGCACGTCCATTATACTAGCGAGACTTTGGCTACTACATGGGTTCCCAGTTCTTGCGCAAATGGCTTGTTGAGCCCATGCTCCTCGGCTCACAACTACTGGTGCGCCTTAAGGAAAGGCTTATGAACGATTGTAACTGACGATGCCGTCCGTCCGATCAGGCAATTCTTGACACATGCCACTCGAATACACTACTTGGTAGGCGTGGGTTGCCCCTTCGACTATGTTTTGTTCTTATTCTCCCTGAATTAGATTTAAAGCATTCCAGACGCAACCGAGTGCACAGCCTCAGGAGCCGGGGTGCGCACATTTCTCTCCGCGACTTTCAGTCCCTAACTGTTGCTCCTACCAGGACGTCGTATGACTCGCCGAGGTGCGGTACCAGCAGGGACTATTTGGAACGAGCTCACGAAGACATCGTCTAGGCCTCGAATGGGTTGATGAGATTGTGGGGGATCCCAATCTCCCAATCTCGGGAACCTCGATCAACAAAAGGATCTTGCGAGCCACCGAAAGGTTCAAACGGCTCTGGAAGCCGGAGCATATCCAAAAACTTTGCAATGGGTACTGTTCCAGGATAAAATGGCCAGGATGCCACGCGCCCTTCGGGCTACAGAATCGAGTGGTAGATTGCTCAGTGTTTCAAAGGCTATAGAATTTTTCCTGACATGAACTTTAGATTTGTGTCTCTGCCTGTAAGGATTCCCAGAACGCTTATGAAGATTCTCGGGGAGTCTCATTGGCGAAGGTAGAGGATGTCACGGAGGATTTCTTGTGTTATTTTGCACTCATACGCTCTTTTGTGATAGATGGTCGTTGACATACTGAGTACGTCGTTTCTCATTTGGATCTTGATTATCGGTTGAAACAGCCCTTACGCAGAGGAGAATCCGAATCATATCCTCGAGGACTTCATGAAGGCCATCGAGTGAATTGGCCTCCGCCGCTCTTACTTAGGCCACATGAATGACTCATTGTATCTCTTCACTGTTGCCAGCGCCCAGATCAAGGACCACTATGCGTGGCGCCGCAAAAAGCCGCCGACCAGTCAGTCCCCTCAGATATCCAACGAGGAGCCCTTGGTGCGTCACTAAGCATCTAGTCGTTGTTCTCTCGCGTTGGTAGGACCTGTTTCAGGATGTGAAACAACGTTTGTTCAGGAAATAGGTCTTGTGCGCTACGCCCATCGCGTAGAGGCGGTTATCACACCGCCCGAAGTCGAAATGGATTGCCACAGCGGGCGGCTCCGTCGGACTTTTGTAGATCCCGTTGTTAATACTCCTCAATAGGTATTAACTTCTCACCAGATCGCCACGCCTCTTTATTGGTATTATATACTGTATGATTCTCCACTTCCAGTCTTCTTCTGTCATTAATGTGGATACCAATCCCTGTATGTGTGTAGCAATCCTAAGTAGGTTTGGACGTTTTTGATCCTGGGGAGGCACACGGAGGGGAGCAGCCAAGGGCTTTCATGACAGCTGTCTGAAATTGTTCCTGAATGCCTCACATTCCTAAGGAAAGCAATGCAAAGCTCATAATTAGATGGCATGATGCACAAACTGGTCCAAACGTGTCAAAGGGCTGTGATTATGTCAGTACTTATAGAATTGCCAACTTGGATGCGGACGTTCATCCCCACGTTTGCATCCCACTGCTCCTGTTACCTTCGTATCCTGTGACACTGTACTACACCTCAGGAACTGTAACGTCAGCCCACCCTCTGCATGGTCTTAGTGACCGGTTATCGAAATGGCACTAGATCCGTGAGTTGGCCTCATTTTCACCAAGTCTGAATGTCCTCAACCCGTCTCCCTATTCTCCTACCACCATGTAGCCACCGAGATTATTCAAGTTCCCGACACCGTCTTTCAAGGATTGCAGGAGTCCCAGACTGCCTGCTGCTTTCGGTAGTATTCGAAAAGCCCTCTTGGTGGGGGTAAATTACAGTTACAACTCCGAGTACGCCCTCTCTGGGCCGCAGACAGACGTCAGAAGCGTAGAGAAGATTTTGCGTCGTAAGCGGTCTCCCAGCTCAGTGGTTTTTGGTCCTAAGAACATCTTCCTGGTCCAGAATACTACTGTTTTCGCAAGGAAGATATCACCCTCTTGTGCGATGACCCCTCTCTACCACTGGGTCAGCAACCTACCTATGCGAACATTGTGAGTAACATACATATCTACATGGCACGCTCGCTGAACATCTTGGCACAGACAACTCACCTTGAGAGCTTTGTGGATAAGGGCGCTAATCATGCTCAGTACATCTTTGTCTGTGAGTTTATGTCACCCCACTATATGCGCACGTACATGGTATAGGTTTATTCATTCGATCATTCAACCCAGTTTGCGGGCACTCGAAGCAGAAAGAAGAGTCGTCTGGTAGCGATGAGGGGAATGCCGAAGAAGAAGATGAAGAGGAGGAGGATGGCAAGGATGAATGTTAGTCGTCTTCTTCAATCTTTTGCCTATGTATGTCTAACGCTATCAACAGACATCATCCCAGTGGATGCTGTGGTTGGGAATGATATAGATAATTCCAAGATCATTAGGGACAACGTACGTTCCGTGTACAATCTGTCACTCTGTAATACTCCCCGCGAACGGCATTTGAACGATCACAGATTATTCGGAAATATCTTGTAGACCCCATTTTGCCCGGTTCTCAGATGGTGGTGCGTCATTATGTTCGATCGATCGCATCTGTATTGCTGAGCCTAAATCTGTAGGCAATCTGGGATACCTGCCACTCCAACACCATTATGGGTATGTATTGGTTCTCACTCGATCATGATCGGTCCCTGAGGAAGCTTTACTTCAATAGATCTGCGACACCATAGGTGCAACAGGGTCAGCACCCTGCGCAGCAGACGTATGTCTATTTCTGACTGACTTTAGAGTCTTTGTTCTTACCGACGATTCAGTTCACAGGATCGGCCGCAGAGGTATCACATCCCCGATTGATAATGGTATGAAGATTTCGTGGCTGATAGGTCGTTACGATAGCCCTTGAACTCGGAAGGGACGTGGCCGGGGATGACCGGATCGATAAGATTGCCAACCACGTCCACAAGTTGAAAGAAATTGTCAAGGCGAAACTGAACAGCAAATATTTGTTAGGCAGACGGGTTTGCACTGGATACTGTAGGCGATGCAAAGCTGCGGAGGCATGGGCTGATAGAGGGCGTGTAGTATGTCGAATGGCCCTCCGAGCCGTATTGATACTAAGTAGCTTTGGCTAGGTGTGCATCTCGGCCTGTAAGGATTGGCAGAGCTCGCTGGAAGGTCCAAATGGCGAGTCACTCACAGCGGTAAGGACTTAGTTGTCTCTAGCAAGACATTGGCTAACTGTCGTGGTCGGTCAGACGATAGTCAACGTGTTGAGTACGTTCCTTACTGCTCGTCCCCCAACCACCATTTACTCTGAATTCCAGAGAACAAACGTACGCGAAATCCGTCGCTCAAAGAGTTGATGCGGTCGCTAGAGTGAGTGATGTTTTATCCAAGAGTTAACTTATGGCAAACCGCATCGCAGTGAGCAAGTGAAAGTCAACTGTGGACTCTATAACCATGGGCGCAAAGTGAAGTTGAAGCAGAGTCCGCAAGTCTCGAGCCCGGAGCCATTGGTGAGTGTCTGATATATGCTAGATAAACAAGTATTGATGGTTAGGAAGCACATGGATGAACCGCTGTTCCTGTATAGAAGGGTTAGTCGTGACTGAGGGTGACCCCGAATATGTATTTTGAGAGCAGGCCAGGAAAGGTGGGATGGGGGGCCAGGCAGTAGCGCCGAGGCCAGGTCAAGCATGGAGTAGCGGTAGAGTCTGAGCCGTTTTGTTGTGAAGTAACCCAATAAACCTGTGCACAACTCACCGACCGGGCTTGTTGATTCAATACCTGGCAGGCGGCTTACACCTATCCTTTGATCCGGGCGCTACCATGGTCTCTTCGCTCTCCAGCTTCTCCTTGACAAAAGATGCTCAGCTCATGGCTGTAACAGACCCACGATCAAATGCCACGGAGACTCCCTGGGAGGTGGTTTTCCAACTTCCACAGCGATAATCGTCAATTCCTTGCACCGGAATGTAGCCGAGCTGGTCTTCACTATGGTTCCCTAGGAAGGAAGAGCAGAGAAGTCTGAAGGTGTATCCGCAACAGTTCATATCCGTGCATAAGTAATGCAGCAGGGCATTCATATACATAAGTCGGAAGGAACGAGCGAGGTTGTGTAACGTCCGCGAGCCACGTGATTCGATCAACCACCGCAACCACACCACACAACCCATCTTACACTACTCCGAACACTGAGCTCCATATTCTCCCACCTTAATGTATCGTCCTTATCCTGACCTTCCCATCCCAGCATACGCGAGCGCCGACACAAGTGATCAAAGTACGCGTTGGGGGCGACCCGATCACATTCCTCTTCGATCTCACGGGCCAGGTCCACCCGAACATTATGGCCATGTTTAAATCTACATTAGAGATAAACCCATTACTCCCACCATCTGGGCTCCCGGGAGGAGGCGAAGACGGTGGTGCGTGAACTGGATCATACGCACAGCTGTAGCCATGTTGCTAGCTATATGCATCCATTGCTCATCGTCACTCACCTGAGACCGAGATCACAGGAGGTGTTGTGCAGTGAGCCAAGGAGTTTTCCGACTCCATGACCAAGACAATTAAAGCCCGGCCCTACAATCCCATTTCCTAACCATTTTCCCCCCTATCAGCATTATCCAACTAATTGCCTCATATTGCGTGGTCCCAGGGTTAGACTCTCAATACGGCACTAGATTTGTAAGTCGTCTGTTTCCCATTTCACGGTGCCTACTTGCTCACTCTATCCCCTTGTCCTTCTTACGCCTAGTAGCCACTGAAAGCGTCAAGCTTTAGATTTCCGTCACCGCCTTTTAGACATGGCGGGAACTACGAACTCCCTCCCGTTGACACTCAGACAGCCCTATTGATAGGGGTGAGTTGTACTCATTGTCCGAGGCGTACCCTCTCTGGGCCGCAGAAGGCGGTCAAGAGTGTGGAGTGCTATTTGCGTGCTAATTACGCTCCGAGCTCGTTATGTTCTGATTTCCGACGCTGAAGTTTTTCCTTGGTTAGACTACCGTCGGTTTCGCCAGAGGGGGTGATGGCCCATCTTTACCTGAAGGTCAGCAATCTACTAATGCGAACATCGTGAGCGTCGCATATACTCATACAATAAGCTCGCTAATCCTCTTAGCGCAGATAGCACACCTTGAAGATTTTCTGGAGAGAGGAGCTGATCATGCACAGTACGTTGCCGTCTGTGAGTGCCTCTTCGTAGAGCATATGCGGACATGTATAGACACATCCGTTCACCCATCTTATCTAGTCTGTGGGCATGCGGAGCAGAGACGGGGAGATAAACCCGTCCAGGAAAGACAAGGCGAGCACGGTAAGGATGAATTAAGTTCTTATCGTCTACCTTTCATTCTTGCAGACGTAGGTCTAATGCAATTAACAGGTATCATCCCTATGGATGTTGCGGATAGAGCAATGATATAAAGGCAGAAAAAATCGTCAGGGACGGCGTGCGTTCATATCCCCCTGCAGTTGATCCCATTGACCGGATTCGCGCAACCACAGATTACTCGGAAATACCTCATAGATCCACTCGGAACCGGCTACCAGATGATGGTGCGCAAACCTGTATGATCGATCGCGTCGTGCTGAGCCTGAATCTGTAGGCAATCTAGGATGCTTGCCACTTCGGTACCAAGGTGGGTAGGCACTGTGAATCGTCCCTCGATCATGATCTGTTCTTAATGTCTTACTTCTACAGATCTGCCACACTATAGGTGCAACAGGGTTAGCACCCTGCGTAGTAGGAGTATGTCTATTTGTCATTCACTTTATATTTTATGTTCTCATCAACGTTGACTGTATTTAGTTCACCGGTTGGGTCACCGAAGTACTACATGTTAATCGGTATTGACATGCACGTTCGTGGCTGATACATAATCATTATAGTCCTGGAATTCGGAAGGGACGCAGTTGGGGAGTACTGCCTCAATTGGGTCACAAAGCACATGTGCAAGGCAACTATATCGCGCGATGGCCATCCGCCAGGCAAACGAACCTGTACTGGATACTGCAATCGATGCAAGGGTGAAAAGGTTTGGAAAAACTGGGGCGTGTGGTATGTCGAGGACAGTCGTAGCCGGCGTCAGCTCTAATCAGCATTAGCTAGACGTGCATCTCTGACTGCAAAAATTGGTAAGATTCACTGGATGACAAGAGGGGGCAGGGCACTCACAATGGCAAGGACTCAATGACCTCCGTTAGTCGTTGCTAATTGTCACGGTCGATCAGATGATGATCAACATGTTGAATATATTCCTTATCAGTTGTGTTCTGAACCACCGTTTACGCTTGAGCCTCCAGAAGACGAGGGTACCCATAATCCATCGCTCAAGGGTCTGATGTAGTGAGTACGTTCTATCCAGTGAACGGCACATCACGGACGGTATTTGCGGGATAGGGGTCGAAAAGAAAGTGTAAATGCTTCAGCAAACAACGCGGGGTGAAGAAAGCGAGGCAGAGTCCGCAACTCTCGAGCAGAGAGTCACTGTGAGTGTTCGATATATGAATGGATCAACACCAACTGATGGCTGGGAAGCCCATGAATGAACCGCTGTTCTTGTATAGACGGATTAATCGCGATGGAGGGAGACAGCTCCCGCCCCTCGATCGATGCCGTACATACGAGTCTATTGAATGCGCAGGATAATATATGGTCTCTCTTATCAAATGACATTTGGGCCTGAAGAGAAGGGAAGGCGGAGAGCAGAGTGGAGGGTTGAGGTCTTACCTGAGAAAGTTACCTCCTCTGCTATAGCTGAGAAAGACGTGAGGTCCTTGGTGTTAGGTTGTGCCCCGTTCTGGACGCGTCGTTGAGCTTAGAAGTGCGGTGGATGGTTCGGGAGCCACCGCACTCGGAGGGGCAAGGGTATTCAGATGTCAATGACGCACGGACCAGGTCGTACAGTGCAAAGAGTACCGGCAAGATCCGAATTGTTCCAGCTCCAATGGGGTATCTTGACAATCGACAAACCTGTGCGCAACTTCAGGCAACTTCTCATGGTGTACCGTTCCGCTCTGGGCGCGACTTTCGTCTAAGCTGTTTGTGATCATGTGTAAGGTTCATTGAGACCCGTGAAGTGCGATCGGCGATCGGCGCCGTCGCGATCTATTCTGATTTGGGACGATCACATTGGGCATCACAACAGCGTCTTCCGTCGGAGTCACACAGCTAAGTGCTGCTTGCACATTCCACGAGATCAGTTCAGGCTTCTCGAGTCCATGAGGGAGGTTGATGGGGCTACTGTTCTTTAAACAATTGGGCGATCCTATGGAAGCATCGGGAGGTCCCGTGTTGTTGACCATCTGACCTTTGCTTACCGATTGTTGCTTCGTTCCTCTGAAACGCCGTCCTTGGAGTCTGATGGTAAACTGCCGTCAAATGTGTGGGCTTGCCACAATGCCCACCTCAAGCCTCCCATGAACGGCGAAAACACGACTGATTTTGCTGACAGGATGCTCCATTCGGATATGGAGCAATCTGACGTTCACTACCCCTTAGGTGCTCCCAAAGAGGACCAAGTACTTGATAATGCTGGTTGCTCGCTCACGGGTTGGTCTCGTTATAGCAGTCTCTTTCTTAGCCAGTCTTCAATCGCTCCCACCCCCTTCGCAGTTATCCACAATCCGTGATCATGTGTCATAAATCTACAGTGTCCATCCCAGGCTATTTAATTGCTCGGTCTCAATTCTCTCCTGACCGAGTTGAATCTCATTCCGCACCTCAAGAATAAGCACTCCAATCCACACTCCGTCATGGGTCATCCTCCTTTCGATGCCAAAGCCATTGCGACTTCCTGGGTTTCTACTTTCGGAACCGCCCTTGAACAAAAAGATTCCGGGGCTGTTGCCGAGTCTTTCCTTCACGATGGCTGGCTCCGCGAGAGCCAAATATTCTCCTGGGACAATCGTACCCTTCAAGGACGCGATAGGGTGCAACACCACGTATCAAATGGACTCCTTCGAAAATCTTTCTCCAACTTCCAAATCGACACTCGTCAGTTCCTCGCACCTGAGCGCGGACTAGTTGGTCCCTCGCGTGAAGGTGTCTTGTCAGGATTCCTGTTTGAAACGAACATCCAATGGGGTCAAGGATACGTTCACCTGGTTCAAGAAGGAGACGGTGTCTGGAGAGCCCTTACAGTCTATATGGTTGCGACGGATATCAAGGGGCATGAAGAGGTTGGTCGTGAGATCGGAGTATATGGTGGTCACACTATTTCTTGGTCAAGTGTTCGCGATGCTCGGAGGAAAGAGATTGAGGAAAATCCTCATGTGCTCATCAGTAAGTGTTTGATCAAAGCCAAGGACTTGAGAAGCTATTGATAACTCCATCAGTTGGTGGAAGTCAAACAGGTGTGATAGTCGCCGCACGCTTCAAGCAGATGAACATTCCGGCATTGGTTATTGACGCCAAACCTCGGATCGGTGACGCTTGGCGGAACCGGTACGACACCCTATCTTTGCACACACCTCGGATGCATCATCAGTGTATGTATTGTTTCAATATGTAACTCGACGGATGCTGACTACCGCAGTCCTCTATCAACGCTATCCCCACAATTGGCCATTTTATACTCCGAAGGACAAACTCGCTAACTGGATGGAGTGTTACGTTGATGCCCAGGACTTGACTGTATGGACAAGTTCCACGCCTGAAGAGGATCCCAGTTCCGTTTATGACGACACGTCCAAGCGCTGGACAGTGACTATCAACCGTGGCGGCCAACGCGTCACACTTCACCCCGCTCATATTGTCTGTTGCATGGGTACACTCGGAAAACCTATCATTCCCGAAGTAAACAACCGTGACACCTTCAAAGGCACCGTCATTCATGGTTCCCAATACAAATCGGCGGCTCCCTTCACCGACAAGCGCGTCGTGGTCGTTGGTACTGGAAATACCGCGGGCGACATCTGTCTAGATTTGTCGACGTGTGCGGATACAATTACCATGGTACAACGGTCCAAGTCGACGTTAGTCCCGCTTGAGGTTATCAGGGATCAGTTATCCCGCTTCTGGCCCGACGATGGATCTGTTCCTGCCGAAGTCTCTGATTTCAAGTTTCGTTCAACGCCCGTCAATCTCATGAGGATGTACAGCAGGATAAGAAAGGACGGCGGAGGAGGAGAATCTGGTAAGTATGCGGAACTGTACAAAGGCCTCCGAGAAAAGGGGATGATCGTCGATGATGGTAAGGATGGTGAAGGTGCACTGTTCCAAGTCTTTGAGAAATTAGGAGGTATGCAAATATTGAACTCCAGGCGAACCCTAATCTCATGGTTGTGAATCGTAGGCTTCAGTACGTCGCTCCATCTGAGCCAACCCCCTTGAAAGCTCACAAGCTCTACAGTGCTTGACGTTGGGCTTTCGAAACTGGTCATGTCTGGAAGAGTAGAGGTCAAACACGGCGTAGAAGTGGCTGAGCTAAAGGAAGAGTCCGTAGTATTCTCTGATGGTTCAGAAACGCCCGCGGACGTCGTCATTTTTGCGTATGCGACTTTCCTTTCGTTACCGGAACATTAACCTCAGCCGGATTCGCTGGCAGAACTGGATACCGTTCTATATACCATGACATTGTCAGGCTGTTTGGAAAAGACACCCGGGTTGAGCGTGCTGGGGGTATTTGGGGATTAGATGAGGAAGGCGAACAGAGAAACGTCTATCGGCCGACGAGTCACCCTGCAGTATGCATTTCCTTTCACCAACTATTTTATCTTCCCTGACGCTAGGCCAGTTATGGTACTGTGGCGGAGATTTTCAAGATGTGCGATATGGATCCAAGCAATTGGTAGGTCGAGGAATGTTATCTCACCTTTTCGGTGACCTGAGACCCTTTTCTAGGCAATGCAGATCAAGGTTACAGACTTGGGGTTGCGCGATAACTAGAGGAAATACCTTTTTCCCGTTGCTGTTGGGCGTATTTCAACATGTTTTGTGGTAGACAAACAATGACGAGTTACCAGGACACCGTGGGTCCCACTGTCTGTGATAACTAAAGCTTCAACCATCGGGCAAAGTGTCAAATTTTGCTTCACGGAATCCTCTGACCTGATGCCAATATGAATTACCAGTGGATAATGGACGATGAGGATAGAGTGGATGCTGTGTTGGTGACCGGGATGTTTCGGTTCACTTGGTACTAGCGCAAAGGTTTGGGATGGGTGATCATTCAATACCGAGAGGTTACCAATCTCTTGTTGTGGTGGGCTTCAGAAGTTTCGCCCAATTCACAATGAAGGGAATCGCCGACATGGGATAGTCCCAATGTCCCATAGTGGCAACTGGCCAACGTTGACAAGCGGACTCGCGTACGGAACTATCTCGACCTCCCACGCAGCTGGGTCTAAGGCTGCGGTGTGGTTTGGCTCTTGGTTTAAATGCCTAGCGGAATCTTTGCCTCACTACCATTCAAGTCTGATCCGTTTTACTCACCTCTATATCTGGAATCAGTGTGAGGTTCGTGGACCCGAGACGTGGGATCCGCGATTCACGCCGTCGGGGTCTGATGTTCTTATGTTAAAAACCAAGACAATCATTCACAGGGTCGTCTTCCGTTCCCCCACGAACTGACTTTGAATATCAAGGACCCTGCTGAACCACTTAAGTGGCTGCCACACGTTGCCGACTAATCCGACCCACGACCCTTAGTAACCTCTTGTGTATGTGCACATAAATGGCTATTGTCTCACCGCTTATATTCTTGAGCCGCTGATGGTGAGATAGAGTCTGAGCCATTCGCACACGGCTCTCGCAGAAGCCTCAATCTTTCTCTGTATTTCCCAGCTCCACCTTCACGAAGCACGACATTGTTGTACCCATTTCTTGTCTATTATATCAGGCACTGGGTCTAAGGATATTTCATCCCACCGGATCCTGCTGTTCAGGGATTTTGCCAAGAGTGGTGGGTGAGGCACTTGACGACGACGCTTTATCTGACATGCTTTTTCATACCGGGTGAAAAGGAATGAGTAAGCGAGTGAATGACTACCAGGACTTCTCTTGGCCACGGAGTTCTTGCCATAAAGGATCTACTCTCGTGCGAGTTTCTGTCTCAGCTCCATGCGGGGATTAAGAGGTTACTGTTCCTTTGCGGGCCGTCCTAACTTTCTGGAAGGCGACATCAACCAGTAGATTGGACAATAAGGACTTCGTAAATAGAGGTGGAGTACTCGATATATTCTAGGACTGTTGACGAAAGAGTCGTATCGACTGTCAGCAAATCATCTGACCTTGTTTATCAAGCACTGCTTCGTCATATCCATGGACATATAGACGATGACGTTTGACCCCGTCAAGCGCAAAATTATCTAGGTTCAAACCCATACTGCAATTACTTCTCCCGTAGTTACGGCTCATGCCTCTGGCTTGCCCAGCCGTCCTCGGCATCTTAGAGCTTTTCCCACTTACCTCCCCAAGTCCTCGCTTTACGGGGGTGTACAACCTGTCATGCTATCAGGATGTTCTGGTCTCATGTGCAACCGCCTACGATACGGTACTCGTGTTCTTTGATTACGCCTCAAATAAGTTGAAGAGGATTCTCACTTTGATCACATCAGTCACAGACTTCTCTTGTTGTATCTATCTATTTTTACGAAATCTCCGACCCATTCGTTCCTGCCTTGCAAATTGTATTTTCCCGGAAGTATTGGGAATCTGGGCGCCATGTGCTATATATCTACAGACTCCATCCCCAGGCCCACTAAGTGCGCAGTCATAACCTCTCTCCAACGTCCCCACCTCCCGAATAAACGCTTACACTGTACTTCATCATGGGACATCCTCCTTTCGATCCAAAAGCTATCGCATCCTCCTGGCTCTCCGCTTTTGGGACCGCCCTTGAGCAAAAAAACCCCGATGCCGCCTCTGAGTGTTTCCTTCATGACGGCTGGCTTCGTGAGAGCCAGATATTCTCCTGGGATAACCGCACCCTCCACTGCCGTGACAAAGTCCTTCAGCACATATCACAGGGACTCGCTCGGAGGTCATTCTCCAATTTCCAAATTGACACTCGTCAATTCCTAGCACCTGAACATGGACATGTAGGCCCCAATAACGAGGGAGTCCTCTCGGGATTCTTGTTTGAAACAGATATCCAATGGGGTCAGGGGTACGCTCAGCTGGTTCAAGAAGGAGACGGTGTCTGGAGAGCCCTCACAGTCTATATGGTCGCAACAGATATCAAGGGGCACGAAGAAGTCGGTCGCGAGATCGGAGTATATGGCGGTCACACTATTTCTTGGTCGAGTGTTCGCAATGCTCGAAGGAAAGAGGTTGAGGAAAATCCTCATGTCCTCATCAGTGAGTGTTTGACCAAAGTCAAGGACTCGAGAAGCTATTGACAACTCCACTAGTTGGTGGAAGCCAGACAGGTGTGATGGTCGCCGCACGCTTCAAGCAGATGAACATCCCTGCTTTAGTTATCGAAGCCAACCCTCGTCTCGGTGACACTTGGCGTAGCCGGTACGACTCCCTGACCTTGCACACACCCCGCATGCATGATCATTGTACGTGATATTTCAATATATACCCCCATGTGCTCACGTCACCGCGGCAGTCCTCTATCAACGTTATCCTCACAATTGGCCCTTGTTTACGCCTAAAGACAAACTAGCGAACTGGATCGAATATTACGCTGATGCCCAAGATCTGATTGTGTGGACAAGTACCAAGACCTCCGAGGATTCTTATCCGGTCTATGACAACGAGACGAAACGCTGGACAGTAACCGTCGACCGTGCAGGTCAACGATTCACGCTTCACCCGGCTCATATTGTCTGTTGCATGGGCACCTTGGGCAAACCGATATTTCCCGAAGTGAAAAACCGTGACGTTTTCAAAGGGACTGTCATCCATGGCTCTCAATACAAATCACCAACGCCGTTCACTAATAAACGCGTCGTTATTGTTGGTGCTGGCAATACTGCGTGTGACATCTGTCTGGATCTGTCGACCTGCGCCGATACAATTACTATGATACAACGGTCTAGGTCAACGTTAGTCCCAGGCGATATTGGAATTGAACATCTAACCCGTTTCTGGCCTGATGACGGGTCTGTTCCTACCGATATTGCTGACTTCAAGGCCGCCTCGACGCCGCTCAAACTTGTGAGGATGTATAGTAGAATGGTGAAGGCTGGAGGTGGGGGAGAGTCCGGAAAGTACGCGGAGCTATACAAGGGACTCCGAGAGAAGGGCATGATCGTCGATGACGGCGAGGACGGTGAAGGTCTGCTGTTTCAAGTCTTTGAGAAATTTGGAGGTACGTCTATTTTCTACTCAAGAGCAATCTCTAATGTCATGGTCACGGATCCTAGGCTTCAGTACGTTGTTCACACACAGCTGAAATACTTGAAAGCTTACAGAGTTCACAGTACTCGACGTGGGGTGTGCAGATTTGGTGATTTCTGGAAGAGTGAAGGTCAAACATGGAGTGGAGGTGGCTGAGCTAAGGGAAGAGTCTGTAATTTTTACGGACGGTTCAGAAATCCCTGCGGACGTTGTCATTTTCGCGTATGTATGTCTCTTACTTCACCAGAGCTTCATCCTAGTTGGATTCAATTGCAGAACCGGATACCAGTCCATACACCATGAATTCGTTAGGATTTTCGGAAAGGAAACGATTGACCGTGCAGGTCCTATTTGGGGAATTGATGAGGAAGGTGAACAGAGAAACGTGTATAGGCCTACGGGTCATCCCGCGGTAAACCTTACTATTCCTGAATCATCCTACCTCACCTGATATTGGCCCAGCTATGGTATTGCGCAGGAGGATACCAAGATGCACGATATGGCTCCAAGCAACTCGTAAGTCTGCCATTATTCTCCTTCGTGCTACCATCTGAGATTCTCTTATAGGCAATGCAGATTAAGGCCACAGACTTGGGATTGCGTGATGGATCTAGAGAGGGGTTATGACCGCCCATTCCATGTGAATGAATGCCGATAAGCTGTGCAAAAGGCCTGGAGTATATGTCAGTCACTGTGCATTCGAAGGAAAGGTCAGAAGGAAGCTGCTTGGTACCGTGACATCGATACGCAAGCCATACAATGTGCGAAAGCGGGCAGCCGAAATGCTGCAAACGGCCACTTCTGACCTAGAAAGTTGGATACGAAGTCAGAGGATATGAGTGAATTTGGCTCTTCTAGATTTTTATACGGTCACCGAGTTGATGTTGGCGTTTAGCACAACATTGGTGAGAAACCATCCGAAGTGCAACAAGCGTGCCTTTGTTTCGCCTGCCTCGAGCATTTTAATCAACAGTTTGGATATTCGAGGACCAACGCGAATGAGAGAGTATTTGCACCTTGAAAAAAAGATCCAGCTAGCTGCGGTGCACTTGGAAGGTGTCCAAAAACACTCACCTAGGACCACGCCATGGTTCTCACTCGTTTAGCCGCACCATCTATCCTCTCCCAGTCAGATTGAAGGGGGAAAAAATGGGTGATTAATGCAAGTACGTCAGCGTCCGTTTGACGTTAGGGCCCCAGCCCAAAGGATATGGCAAAGTAGATAGAAACAAAACGAATACGAATTTAAACGCGATAGATAACGCAAGGTTCTCAAATCGCGCTTTACCTCCTCTTGGTTCTATGATCCCAAATCACGGCCATCAATTTCACCAGACCAGGGAAAGAGTGGGGCGGGTGTTGATAAGTAGTTGCACCCTTGTACGAAGTTATCTGGGCCTTCGCCGTGATCGAGGATGTATATGGGAATGTGTATACGAAGGCACAACGGGTCGCCGAACTTGATTTTGGGTCTAGGCGTTGAGAGGTGGATAGAGTCCGGAAGGAAACGAAAAGAGCGTTGAGTGAGTCCCAATCCGAGCCACGTTTCCCAGGCAGTTTACCCAGGTTTAGCCTTCTGGGTCGCGAACGGGACGACTCGAGCCTTGAAATATTGCTTACGTATGGGGTTAAACTGTGGGAGGTGTGTAATCATAACGTCATTTGATCCTTCGAGCGCACGCCGTCCAAACGCGAAAGCCCCTGCCGTGAGGGTTGCGCGTCTGCTTCATCGCTCTCCTCAAGTGGTGACTCATTCCTCGATGCCGTCGTCCGAACCTTTTCGCTGACCTCCTCGAACGCTGACTCGATTTCTATCCCCGAAAGATGCAGAGGTCCCGTACGGGACCACTTCTTACTGACATAGTCCTCATGCTTTGTGACCGTAGCCAAGGCAAGTTGAGAACCTGGGACTTTCTAACGTCAGTTACCCATCTATGTTTTTGCTCGGTGTGTGATTTATTGTTACTCAACCTCCGAATTAGTCATTCACGCACGGTTTTCGTGTTTCTCGGGGATGTTGAAATACGTCCCTGAATATTATCGGCCGCATACCTAGGGTATTTAAGAGGCCAGTGTCAGGCCCCTTCTTGCCCAATCTCTCATTCCGCTTCATGATGGGGCACCCTCCTTTCGATCCAAAAGCTATCGTCGCCTCCTGGCTTTCCACCTTCGGGACTGCCCTTCAACAAAAGGATCCTCATGTCGCCTCTGAATCCTTCCTCCACGATGGTTGGCTTCGTGAGAGCCAGATATTCTCCTGGGACAACCGCACCCTCCATTGCCGTGACAAAATCCACCAGCACATATCACGGGGACTCCTGCGGAGGTCATTCTCCAACTTCCGCATCGACTCTCGCCAGTTTCTCGCACCTGAGCGCGGCCAAGTCGGTCCCCGTCACGAGGGTGTTCTCTCAGGATTCTTGTTCGAAACGGATATCCAGTGGGGCCAGGGATACGTTCAGCTCATTCAAGAAGAGGGCGGTGTCTGGAGAGCCCTTGCTGTCTATATGATTGCGACAGATATCAAGGGCCACGAGGAAGCTGGGCGAGAAATCGGAGTTTACGGCGATCACACTATTCCTTGGCCGAGTGTTCTCGGTGCTCGAAAAAAAGAGATTGAAGAAAGTCCCCGTGTATTGATCAGTAAGAATTTAATCTAGGTCAAAGCGCTGATATAGTACTGACGGTCGTGTTAGTTGGTGCAAGTCAGACAGGTGTGATGGTTGCTGCATGTTTCAAACAGATGAACATTCCTACGCTGGTTATCGATGCCAAACCTCGCCTGGGTGACGCTTGGCGGAACCGGTACAATTCCCTGACTTTGCACTCCCCGGATGCATGATCATTGTACGTTTCATCTTAATGATCAACCAACACAAGGCTGACATCTCTCTGTAGTCTTGTATCAACGTTTCCCTCAGAACTGGCCTTTGTATACGCCTAAGGACAAGCTTGCCAACTGGATAGAACAGTACGCTGATGCTCAGGACCTGACGGTCTGGACTAGTTCCAAACCCGCTGAGGACTCTACTCCTGTGTATGACGAATCAACAAAGCGCTGGACAGTAACTATCGACCGTGCAGGCCAACGAGTCACTCTTCATCCGGCCCACATCGTCTGTTGCATGGGAACACTAGGCAAGCCCATGATTCCCAAGGTCAAAAACCGCGAGACCTTCAAAGGCACCGTCATCCATGGCGCCGAGTACAAGTCACCAGTACCCTTCACCAACAAACACGTCGTAGTAGTCGGGGCTGGGAACACGGCAGGAGACATCTGTCTGGATTTGTCGACTTGCGCCGGATCAATCACACTGGTACAACGGTCCGAGTCAACGCTAGTCCCGGCAGAGGCTGCGAGAAGTCAACTGATGCACTCCTGGCCGGATGACGGGTCCGTTCCTACCGATATTGCTGATTTCAAGGCCGCCTCGACGCCTCTCAGACTCGCCAGGATGTACTGTAGAATGATGAAGGCTGGAGGTGGTGGGGAGTCCGGGAAATATGCAGAGCTGTACAGGGGTCTCCGAGAGAAGGGTATGATTGTCAATGATGGTGAGGACGGTGAGGGTGTGATCTTCCAAGTCCTTGAAAGAGGTGGAGGTGCGTCTATTTCCGGTTCCATGAAAGGTTGATTTCATGACTATGAATTACAGGTTTCAGTACGTCCTTTAGCTGTGGTTAGGAGTTTTGCAAGCTCATGGAATATACAGTGCTTGACGTCGGATGCTCGAAGCTTGTGATCTCTGGAAGGGTGAAGGTCAAACACGGAGTGGAAGTGGCTGAGTTCAAGGAAGAGTCCGTAGTCTTTTCTGATGGCTCAGAAATCCCTGCAGATGTCATCATTTTCGCGTATGTCTTTTCATTCGTTACCGAGGTTGTTCCTGAACCGCATTTGCTGGCAGAACTGGCTACCATTTGATATACGACGACTTCGTGAAGATTTTCGGCAAGGAAACGATCGACCGTGCTGGACACATCTGGGGCTTGGATGAGGAAGGAGAGTTGAGGAATGTGTACAGGCCAACAGGGCATCCTGCAGTAGGTAGCATCATCCCACCTCCACGACCTCGTCTAACATAGCTCAGCTATGGTACTGTGGCGGAGGCTTTCAAATTGCTCGATATGGGTCGAAGCAACTAGTAGGTCCAAGTTCACCCTCTCCCGTGCTTAATCTTATGATATTCTTCTCTAGGCCATGCAGATTAAGGCTACAGACTTGGGATTGCGTGATGGTTAGGGAGGCTTGTTTTAATCTTTCGAGACCCTGAGCATTTGTAGACCAAGGTTCTCTTATAGGGGAGCTGAAATAGCCCACATGCGCGTTCTTTCCTTTATCCCTAACCACTTTCTTCGAGAGACGTCTATCTTCTCTCAGAAATAGGATCGTTTCAGTATTGTAGAAACTATCCAGCATCTTTTATCCTACATTTCAACTCGCTCATTGATTGCGTTACCAGATAAAGTGTTCTTGTCTTTTGCCTGCTATTCGGCATGGCTGGTCTCTCTTGCGTCGTGAAATCAATAACCTGTTGACAGGGATCACCAACCTACGATACAATCTCCGTAACGGCACACTTATTAAGCGTCTACCAGTGTGGCGGAGGCCAACAGTGCATCAATAATGTATGATCAAACGCTGCGAGCGCACTGACTAGATCATTACTCTGTCGAAGAACCACCAGGCCATTAAAAGCAACACATTCTGTTGATGTCTATCAGAGCCTCGAATGGGCAAGTGACATGAGGTGCATATAACGCGCACCAAAGCAGCCATTATCCTGGAGGTCTAGCCAGAGATGTACTAGAGCCAGCCTTTGAAGGCAACCAAGTGGCGATTTTCTGGATTGCGCGTTGTAATAGCAGCTAAGACTCTAGACAAGTTGGATGCACCGCCAGGCTGACGGGAGGAATCTGTGGGTATAAAACCCTCCCGTGTTCTCAGTCGGATCCATCTCCAACGACTCGATCAGTGTGCAGCCTTTCTCCCATCCGTGCATACCATGCTCGCCAAATTGTTAACTCTCACTACGTTCGCCGCTGTCGCTTTCGGCCAATTGATACCGAAGTTTCCTGAAGGATATTTCTACATCAAGAGCAACGCCACTGGGAAAGTTCTCGATGTGTTCAATCTCAGCCTAGAGGTTTGAAGCTTTATTCACCTCCGCTTAGTAGTTGCTCGCTAACAGGATTCACGCCTCTCTCCAGTTCGTTATATAGCCCGGTGAAAATATAGTCCTCATCGACCTCAAGAAAACCCAGTTCGAAAACCAGTGGTGGAAGTACGAGAATGGCTACCCGATCAATAACCGTTGCTAACTTGTTATCGAGATTCCAGGGTTCAGTGAGTCTGTTATGAGCATTTAACCAATGCTCACAAGCAAAGATACGCGTGTAACTAACGACTTGACCCAGCCGATAGACTTCCCGCAACACCAGGGACGATATTGAAGCAGGCACGAAAGAGGACACCGGACAATTTTGACCGGCTCTGGTTGTATGACCCACAGAAGCGAATTGTACCAGTGAACGACCCGACGGTGTGCATTTCTGCTGTAGACGGAACGTACGCTACAGTTGAGCTTCGCAAGCCTATAGATGATAAGCAGGGATGGGGGTTTGTGCCCGCGCCCTAATGCTTAAACTAGTCTGATGAAGAGAAAGCCTTGAGGGGTAAATAGGGCGATGCGTGCGGCTGTGGCGTCTGGTTATTGCTTGATAGTGCTAGTACATGCCCACTACTCTTTGTAAATATGTGACTCGTCGTGCCTTTCATGCTAATGAACGTTGTTTAGCGAATTTGGCGGTCTTGGGGTGCAAGGATCAGACGCTGTTTGAACGCAATCGTACACAAAGAATGAGGGATCTCTGCGAGAGCCCAGGCAAACCAACCAACACAGTCGTAGACCCACGCGCACCCGCCCCCTCCCTACTCCTCTTTATGACTCATGCATACCACAGGCAAAAAGGTATCCTTGGCAGAAGACTCAACATAACGTTCTTGTGTGTACATGGACGGAGGAGAGGCTGGAGCAGAGAGTGGAAATAGCTTATCGTACTCCCTCCAACCATCCGAAGGCATCTCAGCAGTAGCAGGCATTGGAGCCATCGAAGAGGATATAAAACCAAACCAAGGCATGACCCCCAAAGATGGAGAAGGCAGCTGAAAGAAACGCCCGAGGGTCGGGCAAGCATATATTACTAGCGCGTGCGTGAGTGCCGTGAGTACCAAGATTGGGGCATCAACCTCCTAGAGCTTTAGGCATTACCGAAAGTGTTCGAATTGTGATATACATCCAACGTAAAACACGACCCCAAGTATGCAGAGTTACGGAAGAACCGAGTTCACCTCGAGCTGGAAAGATGTTAGCATCTCTCTCTGTGATAACTTCAACGATAGTTTCGTGTAAAAACCATTGCCCTACCGTCTGTATCCACGAAACGACCAACTCCGAGCATTACCTGACTATAGGTGTCTATCAAGCCTCAAGCAGGCAAATGATCTAGTGCACATTTGACGCGAGTCAAACGAGCGTCCACAAGGTGTCTGTTAGGCTCGAGGCCTACCAAGAGATATACTAGAGCCAAACTTTTAGGACAGTCAAGTGGCGGTTGTCCACGTGGAGCGGTTTAATAGTGGCTAATACCATGAATGCAGTTGATGCGTCGCCACGCTGACAGAGGGAAGTCCGCGAATATGAACTGCGACGTTGACTGGCAGGAGGCGCTTGTTAAGTCGCAACGTCAGTCAATCATTCCGTAACGGGAGGGAGAGCTCTAGCTGGAGGTAAGGACTTGAGGATCTTATTTATGTAAATCGGGCCTAGTTTGTGCTAGCATACTTTCTACAAAATGCACCAGAGGGAAGCAAGGAGGTTGGAGCGAGCAATGGCGTTTTATGAGCGAACGATGCAAGCGCCTTCGGCGCTCAGAGAAAATCGAATACCATTTGCCACCACAATACCAATGCAACGGGTTATAGGGCGTGGCAGGGAGCCCGTGTTGCTACAGAAGGATGTATCCAACCATTAAACGGTTGAGTATTATCCAGTATCCGTATCCAGTGAGGCCAGTTCGAGAGGTATGTGATCATCTCGAGTTGTTTGATTGATAAGACCAGCTTTTGTTGCGATTTAAGTGGCAATTTCGTTTAACGCTATTAGGTTCCATGGCGCATACGAAATTACTGTTATGCTCTAGACCCAACACTCATACATACCGAAAGAAGACGCGCTACTGGTATAAAATCCCAAGCCCTCAGCTAGTATCCATCATCCACAACCGGCTTTGCCTTCACCCACTTCTTATCCACATCATGCTTTTCAAGCTTTTCACTCTCGCCTCCCTCGCCAGCGTCGCTGTTGCTCAGCTTTTATTCCCAACCGGCTACTTCTTCATCACCAGCGTCTCTTCTGACTTAGTCCTTGATGTCAGAGGCAATAGCAAAAAGGTTCGTCACTTCGAACCGAATGTTATAAACCTTAAGCCACAGTACCTGACACGCCAGAAATGACAGGCCGGCGCAGATGTTATTGTCTATGGACGCAAGTCTTCCGGCTACGACAATCAACTCTGGAAGTACGACCAAGGCTACCTAGTCAACAAGGGTTCTGGTCTCGTTCTAGAGGTTCCTGGGTACGGTGAGTCTTGAGTTGGTGTATCCCTCCGTCAGAGAGATGGCTAATGCGGATCCCCAGAAAACGGAGGTCTTATTACACCTGGAACTGCTCTCAAGCAAGCGGAGAAGAGGGGCTTGCCCACGAACGTTAATCAGTTGTGGGTATACGAAGACGTGCAGAAGCGCTTGTTTACGTATGATGCGACTGTCTGCGTTACCGCCAAGAACGGAAATTTCGTGTCAAGGAATAACGCTGTTGTTGATCGCCGTGACCTCACTGATAAGAAGCAGGAGTGGAAGTTTGACGCAGCGCCAGCTTCTTGAGGTGACGGCAAAGGAAAGGGAGAAGAGATAATGGAGCCTTGGTATTTGTTATCATTAGCGCAGTGAGGTGGGTTGTAGATAAAAGAACGTGAGAGGAGGCAATACTTTGCATACGTGTTGAAATGCGGTTGTAAAATATTGAATTGACCAACAGGAGCCCCAGCTTGGAGTGAATAGTTTCGACGGATAAGCGTAGGAAGAACACTGTTCTTGGTGCCACATTATATATTGAATATGGATACTTGGTACAACGAAGTCTAGTTCCCTGGCCAACCCTTGGGCTAACAACGACATGAGTATGAGCACTTGGCAGTGGATAGGACTAACGCACCTTGACTTCCTCTCCGAGCTTGCGAACAACAATCATGGGCTGATTCGCAGTCTTAAGCCCCGCTTCACCCTCATCCCATGTATAACATACTCCCATTGCCAGCTTCGTCCCATCCGAATTAAACGCGATTGACGACACGGGATTATTGAACTTGGGGTATTGCCTCAACCTCTTCTTAACTTTGTGATCCCAAATCGACACCGTCCCATCAGACCCGGCACTCGCAAAAGTATTATATACCGGATGGAAGGTAAGCGCATTCACAGGCCAGACATGATCGACATCATCAATGGTCTGTCTATGACACTTGAACGCGTATTTTTTCTCCTGGACGGCAGGCGACGGGTCAAAGTACTCCACCGCGATACGCCCCTCTGTTGAGGCCGTAGCATAGCCTTGTCCATCAGGCATACACGCGAGAGAGCGGGTCATGTATTTGAGTGAGGACTCGCGTTGCTGGGCGGGAGCAGACATGTTCCGGAGGTCGTAGATGTGGAAGAGGCGGGATGCCATAGAGACGACGAGGGTAGTGTTGATGAGGTCGAGGTGGTAGATGCGTTCGGGAGTGGTGTGGGAGGAGGATTGGGCGGAGGGGGAGGAGGTTACAAGACGGGGGTCCCAGAAGCGGAGGGTGCGGTCCCAAGACCCTGTAATTAGGACGTCTGTAGTGGGGTGTGTAGGTCGTTAGGTGGTTGGAGGGGATGAGAGTGGGGGGACGGACTTTGTTCACGAGACCAGGTCATGCAGGAAATACTGTCGCTGTGCTGGCCGAGGTTGGTGATTTTCTCAGTGTTGAGGTCGAGCCTATCAGGATGTCAGGGAAAGCGCACGAGGTCAGGTATGTAGGCAGACGCACTCGCGTACGGAAGTGTCGAGACCACCGCTGTAGCCGTGTGCATCGTCGGAGAATGTGCATGCGAGGACAGCAGCGCGGTGGTCGAACTTGGCTTTGAGTTCGGGAGAGGTATCCGAAGTGTCATAATATCTAACAGTCTGCGCGATAATTAGAATGAATTTGAAAGTCAGATACGAGAGAGACGTGCTGTGTCCCAGGAAGAGGCAAGAAGGCGGTCAGGGTGAGTTGGTGCGTAGCGCAGAGAAGAGATGCTGTCGAAGGGAGGAGATGGCAAGGTTGTGGAGTTGTGATCGTCTATGACATGCTAATGAGCGACAATATTTTCTGTAAAACGCGTGTCAAACATACCAGCCATCGTAGTACCGCACAGTTGGAGGGGAAACCAAAGGACGAATGTTTGGCGTTGTTTACCCACCTCACCGCTGCAGACTCGAACAGATCATGCAACCTCTGGCAATCTGATCATCCAAGGACCCAAATCACCTAGAGTTTCAACCAGTGTTCGAGCCTCACCACACAAACCACCCCACGCTCTCCAGCCCCTCATCCACTCGTGTTTTCCATGACTTCAAATTGACGCGAACCAAGACTCTTCATGTCTTCACGATTGATAGTAATAGCACCCAAAGACTACTAGATTGGGGCTATCCTAGCCGAGCCCCCGAGTGAATGGAGATAGAGGCTGTACAAGGATTTCGCATCTGCATATGAGCATGCATGTAAAACTTCATTTCCTCACTTAGGTCCAGCCGGTCAGCATTTTCACAATAAATCCAGGTCATACGAGAGAACAGGCGGTACCTAGGCTGGGGGGCAAGAACGCAACAATTGGGCAAGAAAGATTTTATTCACGCTGAAGACAGGATGGATATCAATAACAATCATTAGCTTCGAGTCGCTAATTGACTGTCTCGTTTAGCGATACACCACAATAGGCAAGATCATTGCCATAACACGACGCAATGGGCATGCCCACCGGATGACGTAGTACTATTATAAGGTGTATCCATTTAAGCTGTCCAGATTGGGCATGAATATATTACCAGGCTTGCCGCCTTCGGATACTTAGTCCCCTTCATTACCATGCTTTTGAAACATCTCAGCATTCAAAACGTGTAAGAAATGGCTTAAAACAATCTGTTTCACGTATTCCATGTTTACAAAGATACTCATGGTTCGCGGGTCCAGTTGGCTAATGGCATTCCTTCTTCTCTGACATGCGTTAACTTCACACTGGTCTGAGAGGTCTCGAGATCATCTAACAGTATACACGTTGTAGAAACAAGCCACCCCGATTAGCACCAGGGTCCTAGGCGCTTGCTTTGCGTTGCTTTATGTTGCTTTAATTTCTGCGCCTGGTGCTTGTTGCAACATCCCGGGGAGGTTCAGGGACTTCACGGAACATGCATCTGTAATACTCTCTAAAGAGTGGTAATGCAAAATAAGCATCAGAGCAAAATATATATATTATCAAAGGTCATCAATCAACCCCCCCCCGCTCAATTCATACGAGAGAGTGCATTCACTATGCTTGATAAAAAAGGTGTATCGCGCAGGGCACGGCGAAAAGCGGCTGGTAGGATAAGGTTGAAATGATTGGCGAAAAGCCGGAAGTTGCAGGGGTGTCTCATCTCTCGCCCCAAAAGATGACTGCCCAAAGAGGGAGAAAACACCCTGGGTAATGCGGATCCTCGATCCATTTTTTTCCATCCAAAAGAGCTCGGACCGGCACATTCTTCCGTCTGTTTGATCCAGGTCTTGCCGGGAGGCATATGCAGACCAAGCTGGCTCCCCTTGTCATTCAGTTGTTTGGCATTGAAAGAGCGCACAGGTTGCGTCATCAGAAGTTTGGTTGAAATGGTAGGGAGCATGACAGCTAAGAATGCTCTAGCGCTGAGAGTTGGCTTGGGTATCTATTTTTCAACGACTGCTGCTGAGATCATCTGAAGCATGTTGTAGTGCCATCGTACTTAAATTTTTGTCAACATTGGCGGAATTTTTGAGATGAGTTTTGCCTTCGCCAATCCACTCAAAGATTTCAATTGTCACCGTAGATATCGTTGCAACGGATCTAGACGGGAGGAAGCTCCCGAGGATGTGCGAGGTAACGATGATGTGTATGTGTATTGCGTCAAAGTGGCTAAGTGAAACTTTAATCTTTGCGTTGCGTACAGTTAGTCCAGATCAGTATCTTTCCCGGTCTGTAGGACTGTCATCTATCAAAGGGTTTCGTTCCGGGTGCCCGAAGGCCATCCGGCGCTGCCTCAGAATGGTCCTCCCCATTTTTCGGGGTCCTGGCATCTCCCCGGCCGGCGCACGATAATTAAGGAACAACTATATATGGAGGTTTGAAACCCTGGTGGAAAATTTGTCCCATCCTACAGCAAGCCGTCCCATCTTACCTGTCCAGAACGTATTGTATAGGTACTATCCGTCCAGTGATTTACGACCTGTATTCCAGGTTTGCCTTTCTATATAACGCGCTCCGAAGGCAAGGCTTGGAGTTGGTGGCCCGCCAGATTCCAGTGGTGTTGATGAGAATGCTAAGCTTTCAATAGAGTCATTATCCCCAAACACATCTTACTATTCACCGCCTTGGAATATGTGGTCTGGGTCAGGCTTATCCCCACTCCAAAGATAGCTTGCACTCCATAACGCTCCCTATAACCCTGAGACTTGTGGTTCTGCCGGCATCAACGAAACAACTTGATATTAACCACAACGCTTGCTATAACCCTCAGCGCTATCGGTTGCTGGCGCCTATATAGGACGCTACTTGTTAACATCGTCATAGGGTACGACACGTGGATAAGGCTTGCTGTTCTTAGCGATATTTCTCAGTGTCAGATTCTCTCATTACAATGGTTGGTGACCGGGGGATCACAACCAAATATTACACCCCTTGCGCCCCAGACGTGGATGGCGTCATTACAAGCTGGATTGTTCCCCTGTCCTTCATGAATATGTCATATAAAAGCTAGCACCTAGTCGAGGAAGCCCAGCCAAGTACCAATGTCGACCTACATTTCGGAATACGTGAGTATACCTCTCAAACTCACAGCCGCCACTCACACACTCTATGAAAGGCAACCATGCTGTCATCTCCTTGTCCTATTCGTACTCATACGTCCACCGTGGGGCCCGCTGAGATTACACCCAATGTATGAACTTCCGTCAACACTCCGCACAACCTCTGACATTGACAATGCTGGCGTCCTTTTGCAGCTGTCCACTCCTCCAGCTCCGCAAACATACACGAAGCCCCTTCCACCGGAAGACAGCACTACTTCCATGACCACCGTATACCTCGAAGATTACCTTTTCCCCATAAGTATTTTGTCGCATCTCAGCCCGGAACAGCGAAAGAAGCTGCGGGCCATCCCACTCACTTCGCCAATCCATATCCACGCGCCTATCGCTCACATTGGCACATTCTATGGTGATTTTTCTGGACAAAAGATCAATGCATTAGATTTGTTTATTTGCCTGCAGTCCATTTCCGAAAAGCCTGTGAGCTTTCTCTCAACTTATTCTGGGCTGTCTCAGGTAATGAAGTCTGAAGTCGAGATGGCGTTCATCCGCCGTAATGGAGAGTCATCGAATGCTGTCACATCTTGGGAGAGGTTCGTATCCGGACAGGATCCGGACCATGGTCCTGTCGGATACGATCTACTGTTGGGAAACGGTGTTATCTGGGGGATTGAGGTATTCTCCCATGGGGGATCATATAGTGTCGTGCACGTCGCTTGAAGTGATCCTCCCATTCTCTTATCAAACCTTTGCTTATCAGCACTTCTCTAGTTGAGCATATGTTTTCTTCGTTCTTGGTTTGTATGCTATCCATTAAACAGAATAACCCTCATATCGTACATACAACTATTATAATTTGTTGGGCAGTTGGAGTATAACCGGAAAGGGTGGGGGTTAACCCGTTGCCATCGGTAAACTCGTATTTCTTGTCCCTGAGGCAGTTCACCTTTTTCTCCGTCATATATTCCATGTATGTATGCTATATACATGACCTTCAGAACAATTCTGTTGGTTTAATTGCATGTCACCTTCACATGATTACTTTGTGAAATTCGTTGTTGGTTACATCTGCCTATTGTGCTACCAATATCCAGTGAGAAATGTCCAAGATATATGTTACAGCACGTACGGATACAAATAATTCCATGAGATCCACAAAAGCCGATGAAGGGGGGGGGGGGGACGAAGAATGCGATGGGTGACGAAAGTAACGGGCCAGGCCCCGACGTTGAGGCGGCGGGTGGACAGTGAAAAGCACAGGTAACCCACGGGTAATTCCAGGCACACCCGTACCCTCACCCGCCAAAACCAGTACCCTCACTCATGGGTCAGGAGTTTCACGGGTAAGGGTACGGGTTTGAAATCCCGCATGGGTTGAGTCCACCAGTGTATGGAAAATGAGGCCAAGGGCTATCATAAAAAATTTAGAATCCTCACTGTTATCATCATTCTTCTCCTCCGATCTGATCCAGCCAAGTCTAGGGCCTCAGCACCACCCGCCTCAACAGTCGAGTCCACCATGCACTCCTGTGGCCCAGCACTCGCCATTGCCAACCGATTCTCTAGTCCTTCTTTTTCGCCACTACCTGTAACTCATCACTACGTTGAGGAGCGCGTCGCTTGCGGGAACTCAGTTCTCGGGTACCACTAAGTCGAGTTTCGGGCTTGCCTTAGGCGGGATGTGGACCGGAGAGGTCAACAGTCAGAAATCCCCCTCGCAGCATCGATCATTGTAGTAATACACGTTCTATGCTGCTTGACACTCTTGGTGCGCAACCGTGCACTTGCTGTCGCTACTCACATCATTTGGTATTCCAAATTAGGAAGAACACCCGCCAGTACCTGCCATGCGGGTACGGGTTTGGTGAGGGTATGAATTTTCTGACCCGTACCCTCACCCGTCGTATCCGTGGTGCTTACCCGGCGGGTATGGCCAACCCGTGATGATCCCTGCAGATGGACTCCCGAGCATCGCAAACTTATTGCATATGAATAAAGCATGAGGTACGATCTGGGCTTAGCCGAATTGCCATAACTTTGGTATGACCGCAAAGTAAGTCCACTCTTTGGAGTTGGCTGTCGGCTCGAGATGCTGCCCGGTGCTTGGCACCGGGCATTCGGACATCTCTAGGAATGTTGTATGTTTCGCTGTGGTTAAGAGACCCGTAGTATAATCCATAGATGCCTGCAAACACATCGTGCAGTTGGAAGGAGAAATCAAGGGAGATTGTTTGGCGTTGTTTATACAATGAGTCTATGCACCTTTGATCTCAATCATTCATATTGGGCGTGCTCCCTCGTCTCCCATGAAAACAGCCTGTCGTTGCGGATTCAAACGCATTCATCCCCCGGGTGACTGAATATCCAGGAGGCCTAATTGCCTGGTGCTTCTTTCGGGGCTTGCCGCGTGAACCTGGTTCTCACCTACTCATGTTTTTCATGACCCAATGGCGACGAAAATTACGCCTCTTCGTGTTTTCATGGCTGATAGCAATGATACAAGAGACTAGATGGGAGTTAATCGAGCATTTACGGCCAATGGAGATAAGCAGAGGCAGACCACGAGGGTTTCACGTTTGCATATGAACGCACATGCAAAACTTCATGCTCTCCCAACCCCGATTGACGTCGCTTGTCACATCCCAGTCCGGCCGGTCAGCCATCTCATAATCAATCCAGGTAAAACGAGGGAAAGGATGGTAGCTAATTTGTTAGGGAGCGAGAAAGCAATGATTGCTCGAAAAAGATTATGCTCACACCGAAATCAGAATCGATATCGAACACGGTAATCAGCCTAGAGTCACTGATGAATTGTCCTACTAGAGTTATTAGCATAGTCGTTCAGCGATACGTCACAATGAGGAAGATCATTATCATTGCTATTAAACACCACACCAGAACAAGTACGCCAACTAAGTCAAGCAGTAAAAGCGTATGCATGACCTGTATCCGGCGGGGTTTGAGCTGTCAGGATTGAGCATGAATATGTCATCAGGCTTGCAACCTTCTAATCTTCAATCTCGTTCACCACCAAGGTTAGTTAGCCAATCACACCCCCTCTTCTCCGTCGCCTATCAGCTCCTCACCCGCTCCGTAGATCTCTCAATTATCCGAAAACACATACATTGTGCAAATAGGCCACTGTTCATGCTCTATAAATCCGCATGTGCCTCTTTGATAGCACCTTTTGGTGTCTTTCAAGAATTTACTGGCAAAATCAACTCGCCAATAATGTTTACACTAAATTACAATGATAAGAATCCACCGCCTCTTCTTCCTTTCTACTTCAAAAGATGATATTTCAGTGAACTAGTTTCACCTACGTCTTCAAATGGTTCTGAGTCCTTATTCTCACTTCGTCGCGTACACACCGGCTCCGATCACTCTAGAACTCTCCTCGACATGTAGGTTCCTTCCCGGCCAACTCATGTCGAGCAATGGGGCGAAATTTGACAGATGACATTGGTTTGTAACGGCTTGTGAAGGGAGGGAGGGTGTAAACCAAGCCAAAGAGCGTTTGATTAGTTCAACCAGCTGCTGCCAAGGGTTGCGGCGATCGGTGTGCCCAAATCATGTTATCTTCTGTCTTCCAAAAATAACACACACTCCAGCCAATCCTTCGTCTTATGAACTAACCGAGTTTTTGGGACCCAATCAGACTTTGGCTTTGCTTACGCCCCCCTCCCATTGCAACTGTTTCAAACCCCCGCCCCGTCGCTCGACAAGTGGGATCCACCAACCCCGAATAGGTCATGTCAGAGACCCCTCTCAGCGCTCTATAAGCGATAAGCGACCACGTATTAAGGTTTTAGAACATGATGGGCTGTAAAGTCCTCACATCTTGTCTTTCTGGACTGCGCAGCATACATCTGTCTTATGATTGCTTTAACTCCGAGTTTGCTTTTCCGTACATCGCACTCCGAAGGCCGGACTTTGACTTGGTGTCTGTTTCCAGTGCTGTTGGCGAGTTCTAATAGAAAGATCACCCCCAAATACACCTTGTTACTCACATTTTTAGAACGTGCAGTACCAGGCTCCTTCCCAGCCGACTCGTGTCGAGCAATGGGGCAAATCTATAAAGAAGCGGACATTAAGTATATTGCTTACTCAGTTTTAGTCAGCATTAGTCAGGCTTAGTCAGGCTTAGTC
>JAEUWP010000223.1:0-11068 GCA_018524725.1 Podaxis mareebaensis | reverse complement strand
TTATCCCCTTCACTTCTGAATCAGAGTCCCCCATGAACTTGCTAGGGTGTGGCTTTTGGTAATACTATTTTATATTTCACTTCACACCATACCTATTATCTGTTATATTCAATAGTGATCCATTTGCTGCCCCATCAATGTGAGCATGGTGTGGTCATGTCTTACCAGTGGCTTCATCCCACCAGTAAGTTCTTTACTCTTCCTCACACAGAGGACATGGTAAGTTCTGTTTTTAACTTCTTTATGGTTTTCTGACCCATCTTTCTTGCTAGGGCCCTATGTGGGATGAAAATCCCAAGTGCCCCAACTGCATCTGCAGTTGGGTGCCTTGCACCCACAAGCCCCTGTCCCTGGATGACAAGGACAAGGAGAAGGATCCCAATGATCCTATCACACATCCTTTAGAGTTCATGGTCAAACAGGTCCCTTATGAGCCCTGCCAGACCAAGGGGCAACCTCACTGCAGTCACACAAAGCCCCCAGCCCTGGTCCAAAACCTCATGGAGATGCTCTACATAGGTACAATATCTAGTGAGCATTGTAAGTTTCTTCTATAATTCTGATACCTGTATTATATTTTGAGTCTGACTTGATTTCTAGACCTTTGAAACTGTCTTCACAGCTTGAGCATTGCTTGGACACAAGTCCAGGCCCTCAAGTTGCAACACTGCCTGGCCATCACTAGCTACCAGGTGCAACTTAGTGAGTTTGCACTGGACCAGGTGATGGCTGAGAAGTATCACCACCATAACCCTAACTATTGGGTTGAGGCTGGCCTTGCTAACAACCAAGTACAAGTGGACTGGCTTTTCCAGCTGGCTCATGAGTGTTTGGAGAATTTGACTGTTGACATGGGTGCCCCTGAGCCTTCTGCACATCTCTATACTGCACAAGGTCATCTTGAGGAATACCTCTACACTGCTATAGGGGCAAAGCCAGCCATCTGGCCTGAACTCCCTGCTGCCCCTACTTGGATGGACTGGCATCAAATGGCCAGGGAATGCACAGGGATGTCATCCATTCCTGAAGAACCATCTCATGAGGAGGAAACCAGTGAGGTCTCTGAGAATGCAGATATTGTGATGGCAGAGTCTTGTGAGGACCAATCACCCTTGCCTCCTTCCATCCTGATGCATTCCCCTTCCCCTGTCAAGGCCCCTTCTTCATCTTCCAAGTCATCCACTGAGGACCTGGCCTCCAGTTCTCAGATGGCCACTCCTGCTAATCTTCACACTCAAACCCTGCCTCCTGCTTCTGTGCTGTCCATCCCTGCTCTGGGATCCTCAGACTCTGATTCTGAGAAGTCCTCTGAAGAGGAGCCTTTGGCTGGGAAATAGGGTTTACTGGGCTTTCTCACATGGATTTCTCTTAATCTTTTGGCATGTTTTGAACTTTTATGTTTGTTATTACTCTGTTTTTGTAACTAGAGACTCATTTCTTTATACCTAGGGTATCATCCTTAGGTTTGTTCTCTCTAGTTACTATCAATCTCTTGTTCTGTGTAGTTAGAAACTTGTATCTTAGTTTCTTAACTACAAATCTTGTTGTCTGATAAATCTATGGTCTTAATATGATGACTGTTTCCCTGGAATCCTTGCATGATCTTAACTCCAGGCCTCTGCCTTTACTACTAATTGAGAGACTCCACTTCTATGAAAAGTCCTCTATGATAGGGTCTCCATGATGATATGGATCTGACTCTATTGATGAGAGTCATCTTTACTGATCTGTTGGAGAGCCTCACTACTGTAAATGGGTATCTTCCTTAACTAGGATCTGTTATTGGTCACACCAAAAAAAATCCACTTTGAGTCTCTGAATGCAGTTTACTGAGTTGCTGAACTCCTCATCTCTCCCCCCCACTAAATAGATGATGTCCTCTTCTTTCTAGCTAGATTGTGGAGTGATTTCCATTACAATGATTACACATCAACCTGCTGTGACTTGTTAACTGACACCTCTTGTATGGTATCATTCAATGATGCCCATATACAGGTTTGCCATTCTTTCAATACTACTGACATGTCCACTGTGGAGATACTCCATGCATTTTCTACTGAGTTATCTCTATTCAGTCTTTCATTTGGGAAGTGAGCAGTTCATTCTTCAGTTGCTGCAAACAACTATTACAGGTTAGGTAGCTCAGTAATAGGCTTTTTCAGCCTCTGGAACTAGTGTACCCTAAGCCCATAGTATATTCTCATGAAGATTTTCTGGTATAATTTTCTGTGGATATTTAAGAGCCTCTGAATCAACTGTAGCAACATTACTCCAGCCAGTCTTGGGTATTCTTAAGCATCTATCCTCTTCTGTTCTTATCATGTCTCTTGAATCTCTCAATGCTTTTACTGAGCTCAACAATGCTGTTAGTAACTTTCATCATTGTTTGCAACATTTTGGGTGTAAGGAGACTACCAAGACTTCTGTCTTTAACACTCTCCAGGTGATCATCAAACCAGCAGTACATTTCTTGCATGGGACCTTCTATAACATTCTGGTTAACTCTTATGTATATATTTAGGACATCTTCCTTCATCAATTAAAGGGAGACATGAGTGCCTTGAACAAGCCTGACTTCAGCAAGTTGATCTATTGAGCTCATTGCTCTTTCAAATCCTGGCAAAGTGACCATGACAGGAGCTACAAGATGCCTCCTGTTTATCACCAACTTCATCAACTGTTATGAACTTAGTAAATGTTTGCTATACATTTACTATTTATGTTTTCAATCTATTTGTCTCTTGTTTTACTTGAAAGCTTTAGTCTTTGATTTGTTTGTCAACTTCTATGTCTTTCTAGGACTAAGCTTATGTAATATCAAAAGTCGTACAACTTTTACAGATTGATAAGCTTTCATACTATTCTTAGAAAAGAAGACTTCTTTCTCAAAGAAGTTTTTGTATCAAACTATTATTAGTAGAATTAGGCTTCCTTTGTTCCAAGTTAATCTCTGAGTCGAGCCTCAGTACCTGAAGGACTTCCAGAAGGTTCTATGTAGATATATTTAGATACACTGTCCATAGGTATATAAGCTGTTGACACTAACAAGTAGAGAGCATTGTTTCTACTTGGTTAGGTGGAGACTTGAATAGAAGTCTTTATCAACAATAAGTGATACAATTTAAGTTGTCTCTATAATATCTATTGCTCTCTAAGTTGCTTAAGTCTTTTCTATTGAGGAGTAGACATATTGTGCAACTATAAGTAATAGTTATCTTGACATGTTGACTCTGTCAGTGCTTAGAGGTAATCTATCTGTTAGTACACAAGAAGTCTCCTTTGATACAATCTTCGGATACATATCGGGCCTCTTTATGGACCAAAGCAGCCTCACTATAACATTAAGTAGAAACAATCCTTCTCTGTAGCATGGAGTCATTACCTTGTCTTGGCTGCTCAGCATTGATCACTGAAAGAAGCCCTACTTGAGCAGCTAGTGTTTAGTTTTGGGTCCTAGTTTCTGAAGCTAACATTAGAAAGAGAGTAGGCACACATTGCCAACTAGTGCAGATTAGTTGAGGATTGTAATCCCACAATCTAGAGGAAATTCCTTGATGGAGCCTTGACTCTGGAGGATATTTTGATGAGTGAAGGGAGTCACACTCATGATAAAGAAGTGATTACACTTAGATAGAGCTATAATCTATCAGGATATAAATTTCCATTGAAAGTACCACTGAGAAGGGGCATTGCTGTGGATACTCAGTTATTGAAAGGGAAGGAAATTTATTAGAAGTGAAATTATAAAGTTGCCAAACTGGATAATTCAAAATTGTGAAAACAACCAAGTTTGAAAGCCCAACTAGAGGAACAGTCTTCAAAGATCCCAAAACAAAAGAGTGGTATTACAAAGACACAAGGAACAGACCCCACTACTTCGAAGCTTCAATCCAAAGAAGACTCAACAAAGAATACTCAGCAGAATTTGGACTACTCAAACAAGCAGGAGTCCAACCTGAAAGCTTCCTCTATGAAGATTTTTCAAAACAAGATCAGCAACAAATTGACACAATTCAAAGAAAACTTGAAGATGAAACCACTGTAGAGGGTAGAAATAAAGGTAGTAGTTACAAAAACGATGAAATACAGCTAAGTAGCTACTACTGTCCTCAGATGAGTTCTGGGGGACAATGAACAGAAAATAGAGGAGATTGGGGTTATACAAAAGCAAAATAGAGCTCAGTGGACTGTCCTAAACAATCACAAGCTCAAACTAAAGGCCTCTATAACAGCTGTGCCCTTTACACACAGTGTTATAAGAGAAAGACTATAAAACTATAAGGCTGACTAACTTCACTGACTTATACTAACTTAAACTGAACTAGACTACTCTTTTCCTTAGAACAGCCAACTTGAAATGCTCTCTTAGCACCAGGTGGTCAGTTTGACATAAGTAGCTACTTCGCTAGCAGAGCACAAATAGCTGAGAAGTCTTTGTCTTTATAAGTATCTCTATTCTTTCTGAAGTTCTGAGTGTCTTATAATGCGTCTATTATTGGTCTGTGACCGAAGAAACACTTTAAACTCTTGCTTAGCACTTAGAATTGAGTGATCAATCCCTTATGCACTGCTGGGAGCAGGTTCCTTGCCTGTCCAGCTCATGCCTGGGGGTTTATATATTGCAGATGAGATACAAACTAGGAAGGTACAAAATCACATGTTACATAGTTTCTAGAATGCTTGGGACCATATGGAAACTGGATAAATATTTCTGGAGTAAGTTTAAGCCTTAAAGCTCAGGGCTATCTTGTCTGTAGGCTCCAAGACCACATGGTTAACTGGTCTGGGCTCAGATAATCGATTTTTAAGGGTGATCTTCATCATCTACCACATGGTTTCTTTATCTTGGAGGTCTGGACCGATGTAGCTACCAAGTGACCGAGGTTTTTCCTTGGTAAAGAGTTATTCCAGCTCCATTCCATGTGTTTCCTTTATCTTGTAGAGCTAACCAGTCATTCCAGTGCATTCAGACATGTGAATTATTGTGCTCTGGGATTTCTCTGAGCAGTAGCTACCTCACTGCCATCTGGTGCCCTGGGGCTTTCCTATCTTTTCTTTTGGGTAGAGACATCTTAGCTGTAGTCTGATAAGCAGCTAGTATAGCTACTGTATCAATAATGTGAACAGAGCAGATTATAGGCTTTAGATTAAGACTGTTACTTTGAGAATAGACTGAACTTGGTTTCTGAACTTGGGAAATCAATGCAGTACAGTTTTCCTGCATAGGAGGTGTCCCTCTGGTTCACAGATGTAAGTCTGGAGTACTAGATAACCAGTCTTGCCAGCTCCTCTGGTTGACCTTGGGCTTACTCCGTTGTAGTGGAGTAGCTACTTCCATTTTGGGTATGTTCTTTTCCTTGTTCAGTAACTGGGGAGGGTCTGCTTAATTTACTATGTTATTTTCACTGTCTAAATGGCTGAAATTGTTTAGATCTGTCCCTATTTTCATTTGGGGTGTATCAGCATGCATCAAAAGATAATCTTGTTGCCATGCTGATGCTGCTCCATCAAGTAAAGCAAGGGCATAGTTGACACCTCCTATGCAGGAAAACTGTACTGCATTGATTTCCCAAGTTCAGAAGCCAAGTTCAGCCTATTCTCAGAGTAGCAGTCTTAATCTAAAGCCTATAATCTGCTCTGTTCACATTATTGATACAGTAGCTATACTAGCTGCTTTTTTTTTTTTTTTTTTTTTTTTTAAATCGACATTTATTGCAATAGAACTAGCTACTACAAACGGGTGCACAATAGCAGTCCCAATACCAAAACTAGAGAGAAGGAAAAGAGATGAAGAAAGAGAGAGTAAGAAACATAGGAGAGTGAGGAAGTTACTCTATATATGGATGATATGAAAAGAACGCAAACTAACTTAACACAATGAGAAATAGAGAAAGAAGGAGAAGAGGTGTAGGAGTGGGGAGCTAGCTATGAGACAGAGGAAAGGAAGGAGACCTTCAGTGTACGTCCAGGACTCCATTTATTGCAAGTTGCTCTCTGCAGTTGAGGCGGTGGGTGGCAAACTCCTCTTGGGTGATGGGTCCTTGTATCTGGTCAGTGAATGAAAAGGCTGCGGGGTTTTGGTCTAAAAACTGGATAATCCAATGGAAGCCGTCATGGGCTCCATATGGATATCGAAAGCAGGGGCAGGTGTCGAGAATGTGATCATGCATCTCGAGAGGTTTGCCGCAAGGGCAGGAGGTGATGTGACGCCCAGGGAAGAAGTGCTGTTGGAAGGTGCCAATGGGTGTGTGGTTGGTAATGCAGCGCATGAAGTGTGCACATAGTTGGGTGTTCTTCCCGAGGGTTGACTTAAGGTAGGTACCGCTGTTGGCATACTTGGGGAGAAGAGGGTTTTCTGCACCATCAACGAGGGGGAGCCATGAGTGGCCGCAGTGAGTGGGGTTGTTCATGAGGCAGTGCCATAGAGTTAGGCACTTTTGAGTATAGTGGTTGCGAACAAACCCAAGGGAGGTGTGGAAGGGTTGGTGGTGAGGATTGGGGAGACGGAGAGACTTGGCGAGGGTGTGCACCTGGTGATGAATAGACTATTTTGTGGATGAGGGAATGGACCAGAAATGGATGTGGTTGAGAGAAGAGGAGGAGAGCCAGGAGTGCAGGAGAGGGGCAACTGTGATGGAGTCTGGGTGCGCACTGTGGGGTCTATAAGAAAATAGATGTTTAGCAGATGAGATTGAGTCCGTGAAAACTACAATTGAGGAAATATTGAGGGGTTGAGAGTGAGAAACAGAGGAAAAAAGGCCGAGTCAGAGAGCGTACAATTCAGAGTCAGAAGAGGTCACTTCCCCACAGGGGTGGACCACAGAAGAAAGAATGTCTGTATCAGAAGAGTTGAAAACCAGAAAAGCAGAAGTAGCGGAAAGGGAAGAATTAGAAGGAACGGAACTGTCTGTGGCTACAAGAAGAGAGACAGGGGAAGAAAAGGCAAGATCTCAGGCATGGGATGCATTGGCAATATGAAGCACCATGGCACCTTCTTTCGAAGGGTCAGGGCACTCGAAAAATTTAATTTGATTGCTAAACAAGTCCAGCAAGTGCTGGCCAGGTTTGGCACTGGGGTGGAGATGCTGAAACTGGTCCATGACCAGTTGGGTGTCTGAAATAAAATCTAGCGTTGTTGAGTGCTGCTTAGATTGACACACGTCTAATGGGTTGATGTTGCGCATGAGGAGTTTGAGGGGATGGGAGGGAGGGAGGGTATGAAAACGGAGAGAACACCACTTGGCAAGCTTGAAAAGATGAAGTTGGATGGGGATAAGACCTGTGATGGCCTCAACCCCACCCATAGGGGTGGTGCGGAATGCGCCCATGATCCATAAGGCAGCTTGACGTTGCATGCGCTGGAGGGACTTGATGAGTCTGTGGTATCTCGTGTTGCAGTTGAACCAGAGACAGAATCCATATGTCGCTATAGGAACAACACAGGATTGGTAAAGGAGTCTCTTGTGAAGGGGAGAGAGGCCGCAGACGGAGTTGCTGAGCATGCACATGCATCGGACAGTGGAGAGAGCCTTGGTGGAATAGAATTGGACATGTTCCTTAAAGGAGAGGCTTCTGTCGAACCAGAAGCCGAGGTATCAGAGGAAAGGTTTTGGAGTGATGGTGAGAGAGTTGTTGATGATGACAGGAGGATTGGGTTCATGGGAGGGGCGGTTGGAAAAATGAAAAGCCTTGGTTTTGTCTCTTTCGAGGACAAAACCAAGGCAGTGGAGGTAGTCTTCACAGTTTTTGTAGACCTGTGAAAGAAGGTGGCAGTTAGTATTAAAAGAGTCTGATTGAACTATAATAAGTCCATCGTCGACGAAAGAGACTATTTTACAATGTGGGTCATTGGAAAATTTATGCATAAAGGGGGAAAGGGATAAAGCTGTGAGAATGGGGGAAAGAGTGGAACCTTGGCCGATGCCAACAGAAGTGGAAAATTTTGGAGAAAGGTTATTGTTCCAAGAATAAGTGGTAAAACAATTACTTAAATAATCAGAAAAGAAAGAGACAAGTCGAGAATTGAAGCCTTGGTGTTGTAATGTGGAGGTGAGGATCTGATGGTTAGTGGATGGGAAGAATTGCACAACGTCAAAGGCGATGATGCTAGTCTTGAGTTTGCGTTTCCAGCCCGAGTGGACCAGATGGGTGACATAGACACCAGCGTCTTCAGTGGAGCACTGGATGATACCTCCAAATTGGAGGGGGTGGATGAGATCGAATTGCAACGCTTCAAATTGCATTCGAGTGGATATCATCTTCTTGATGAGTTTGCCGAGGGTGTTGAGGAGTACGATAGGACGAAACATTTTCAGGGTAGAGTAATGAGGCTTGTTGGGTTTTGGGATGATGACAGAGATGGAGTTTTTGAAGTGTTCCGGCCAAGTAGAGAATTCAACACATTTTGAAGCGAATGTGATGAAGTTGGTGAGGAAAATGTCATTGGACATAATGTGTTTGATGTGAGCCCACGAGATGTGGTCGGGGCCCAGGGCAGAGGCATTAGCACAGGGGTTAAGGGCATCAAATAGCTCAGCCTTGGAAAATGGAAACCACGGGTGCTCCAGATGGGCATCAAAGGAATTGATGGCGTCTAAGTCCACTGGGTGCTCCAAGGCAGAATTATAGGAAGAGTTGAGAGTGTGCCAGAGGTCATCTAGCTCATCACAACTCTTCCCATTGTAGGAGATGGATTGAGAGGGGGGGAGGTTACGTTTGCTGATCCAAGACATCAAGTCCCAGGGATGGCGATCTTCTTCAGCTATGTCCTTGATCTTCTTGTCGAAGAATAGGTGTTTGGCCACTCAGGTGGTGCGTCTGAATCTGGCCCAGTTTGATTTGGACTTGTGAGCTTGGAAGGCTCTAAGGGCAGTGGAGCATGATGGGTTCCACCATGGCTTGGATCGCGTGCAGATTTTGACGAGTTTGGCATTGTGTTGCCATTCTTGGTCGATGATTAAGGACATAGCTTGGGCATACGAGTGGACATCTTCAGGGGAGTTGAAGGTGGGAGGGATGTTTTGAAGATGGATGCCTATAGAGTAGAGGAAGGAGGCTTCCTCCTCTGAATCACGGGGGATGGTGAGCTTTTCAATGAAGGGACGGAAAGGGGAGGGGGTGGGAAGGGAAGTGAGGAGTGGGCAGTGGTCGGATGTGAATTGCCAGTTGTCACAGATTTGGTGGACTGGGCTTTGGGAGGGGTTGTCTATCATAAAAATCAGGTCAATGATGGACGGATGTTTGTTACCATCATAAGGGATGTGAGTATATTTATTTTGTGATGGTGTAGAAAGAGTAAGACCTAAAGAGTTCATGATGTCGGTCAGTAAGTCACCACGCACGTTGTGGTGGGTTATGTGAGGATCCCATTCAGGAGAATGGGAATTAAAATCTCCTCCAGTGCATATAAGGTCTTTAGGGAGGAAGGGGATGTGTTGTTCGAGAAAAGAAATAGAGGAGTCGTCCGAAGGGTCGAAGTAACAGTTCAAAAAATAAATCTTTTGGGGAAAAGAGAAAGAAATAAGTTGGAAGTCCAGAGAGGAAATGATATTGGGATGCGAAGTGGGCATGAGGGAATTGCATGAGCATTGAATGAAGGTGGCTGTCCTTGGACGGTCTTCATTCGATAAGAAGATACGCCAATTAGGATTGTAAGGTGTGCCCTTGTAGGGGACTCCTTCAGAGTCATCAGTAGACGGAACATTGTGAATGACATCGAAAGGGGGTTCCTGTATACATAAAATGAGAATGTCTTTGAAACAGGGGTTGTTAAGAAGAAGTTTGACTAGGGAAGAGGATCAGTGGACGTTGAAAAATAAAATAGGAATTGAAGAAATAGAAGAAGGAGCAGGGCGGTTAAGAGGTCCTTTAGACATTAACGGCGCCTGAGTTGAAGTTGCACCAATTCTTTTCGGCTTTGAGATCCCGAAGCTTGTTAAGGATCCATTCCTGATTGAATTGGTGGCAGAAGAACGGACATTTGTCTGAGTTCACGTGATGCTCCTTAGAGTCACATGAAAGACAGTTGAAGGAGGTTACGTGTGGACACTCCGTGATGTTGGCAGGGGTGGGAGGGCAGGGGTTGGGACTGGGTTTGCCATGGCAGCAGAAGCCGTTGCAGTGGTGGTTGTCGGTATGATGGGGGTCTCCACAAATGGTGCACCTGGGGTTGCACGCCCTGCAGAGATGAGTGGGGTGACCCCACCTCCAGCAGCGATTGCATAGAGGGGAGGCGGTTTGCATGGAGGCACCATGGAAGGTGCAGATGCGGTTTTTGAAGAGAAGAGTGTGGTTAATGAGGCTTTTGGCTCTGGTGGCTGATTGGGAGTCCCAGAGGTCAAAGAAGAGGATAGCCAAGTTGGAGTGGGGGGATACGCAGTGGAATCATGGTTTATTGACAAAATGTTGGATTATCTTGTGGTAGGGAGAGGATTTGATGACTTCCTTGAAGTCGTCGGAGTTGTGAGGGGTGCCATCGGGTTGGAAATAAGGAAGGTTCATCAGTTTGATGAATGATTTGGACATGGGGAGAGAGGGAGCAATGGCATCCCTTATCTCCTGGGTGGCAAACGCAGACCGGTTAGAATCCGTGATGCCTTTCTTGATGATGAGGAGCTCTTCATTGGTGGTGACTTGGTTGGTTGAAAGCCATAAAGTCCGGTCATTAGACTTGGCTGATTCGACTTTGAGTAAGAAGCCCTTTTGATAGAAGGCGTTATTGCAGTTTCTCACCACTAGATTGAGGGAAGTGATGAGGATTGGTTTAAAGATATCATTGTAGGGAACAACAACATTTTTGCAGGAAGGGCCTTGAGTAGCCTTGGGTGAGTTGGAGGGGCGGGGGGGAGACTTAGGGGACGGAGGAGGGGATGACTTAATGTCCCCGGATGATCGAAGGAAATTGATGATGTTGACTGGCGACATGTTGGGGAATTGGTTTTGTAGAGCGGCATATTTTTGCAGCTCATCAGGTTGAAGGGGGGAGTTTGAGGCAGCCTTAGTGTAAGACGACCTCTGGGTGGAAGGGGATGGGGCGTAGGACCTGGGATAGGTCTTGAAGTTAATGGGG